>JAANSO010000420.1:0-34105 GCA_036507315.1 Lepidocyrtus fimetarius
AAGTGTGCTATAAACCATCCTCGGGTATAGTTACATACGCATGCCAAATTTGGCTGAAATCGGTCAAGCGGTTTAGCTGTCTATAGCTTACAAACAAAAAATATACACATCCATAATCGATCTGACTTATATATAAGATACTATCGCCAAAAAATAATATACCTGTTATGCAATAATGCTTAATATTAGATGTCGAGATTTTCTAATATAATCTAAACTAACATAAAAATTGTAAAATGTAGGTCTGTATAGGTCAGCAAGTTAGTCTCCAAATAAGTGTTGTGGATGCAATTTATTTGCACCTTATTTCATACCAGTATTAAATTAAAAGTTTTATCTGTCAACTGAGGTCAGGTCAGGTTAGTGTAGATAAGTTCCAATACATTTGCGTAGTTATAAATCGTTTTGTTAGGGAAGTGATAAATAAAATGAATGAAGTCTTACATTGTTTACTGTTGTGTTTTGCAACACTTAAAATAAAATAATTTCAAAAGAATTAGTTTAAAACGATACTTATAGGTGCGATAATGATGAGAGAAATTGATGTTGGGCTAAGGCACCCGAAATCTATGTGTTTCAGAATGATAGCGCTGTATTGGAAAATTCCAAACACTCAATCCAGACATATAGGCTTAAATTGTTATTGCAAATAAACAGAGTGTATAATTTTAAAAACACTTCGACCGGATAAATGCAGAAAATGTGCAGATAATTTTATCTGCCTAAGTTGGTCAAAACAAGAATGATTTGGCTAGCAACAAGATACTCTGGCTTTTTATAACTTTTGTAAATAAACTGCAGACTGACAACATCAATAGAGGTTAACCAATTGTTATGAAAATATCAAGCCCCTATATAGAAAATATGATTGGTTGGAATTTAAAACACATATTTGCAAATAGTGAAATGTTCAAAATGGAATGCTTCATTCCTTTTCTTTACATCTCCTTGATAAATTAAGAAAGTCATTCATATCAGCGTTTTATAACGTGCTCAAGTCATTTTTAAGCTCTTCTGGTTAAAGCAAACTGGAAAATATTCGACTGGTTTTTGATTGTGCAACCAAAACAAAAAACAAGTATTTTTAAAACTCATTATTTCTTGTCCAGAAGTGCAATGCTTTTCTGGTTTGTTTGCTACTCCTACACAGGTTTCCTCTACCTTGATTGATAAGGATGGATGAGTAGTGAATGGGGTGAAATAGGAGACAAGGAACAAAGATGCAGAGCTGACTAGTAGAACAGGAGCAGAGTTTGTTTTGAAATGACAAGGAGATAACAAACTGAAATTAGAGATAACAAAAATTTGGTTTTAATTTGATGTGGTTTGCATGTGCATGTTTTGCAAATGAAACTACGCAGTTTGAATTTTTAAAAAGTCTTTTTTTGTAGCTTAACCTTAAATTATGCATTCCAGACTCAGCATAGTATTTAGAAACCAGTAAAAAATCTGTAATCCAAGAGCAAACTTTCATATTAGATCCAGCTGCAATGGTATCTGTTTGTTGTAGAAATGCTTTAAGATAATATACTAAAAATATTTATCAATTTAATAGCGCATGTTAATTTTGCGATTTAATTTCTATTAGAAGAAAAAGCAATATAATATTTTAAATCACAAATTTGAGAAAAACGGTAAACGGCACTTACACAAGGTGGAAACCAGGCTTAATTTTTTTAAAAAGTACAGATTTAAATAATTAATTATAATTATTCTGTAACAGCATCCTTTTTAATTATAATTACTCCAAATTTGTCATTTTTAAAGATTATTCCAGTACAAATGCACCAGCTTTAAAAATTTCTCTGCTATGCGTAAATTGAATATCTTATTTCTTTTTATTTCAAATATTGCATTAACATATGTACAGATATCGTGTCAATCTACTTTACAGGCAAAAATAAATGCTTGATTAATAATTTGGTAGTACAGTTATATAGGACTACAAATTTCTTAAATTCTATCCTTTAATGATTCATTGGGGCTAGTAAGGCACAATAGGTATTCAAAATTACCTGTAAGCTCACCTTTTTGCTATCCTTCAACAAAATGTGTGATTGTGACCCAGACCAAGACTTTCAAATGAAAGAGAAGAGGCCTTACCTTGAAATACTTTAGCTGTTGACGCATACCCTTTTTATGTTGCAAATATATGCAACACAAGCACTCTATTCATTCATAACGTACATTTTTTGACATATTTTGCAAATAATGGCGTGGTATAGCTTTTTATGTCAACTAGTCCCAATTTTCTATTTTTTACAGGGACAACTTTTCATTTGCTAAGGCATAAGGCTCCCTTCTCATTGTTTGTGGTTTATTCGCAAGTTATAGGAAACTCGTACACTTTGACAGTAAAAAGGATGTAAGCCAGGAGATTATTTGTAACAGAATTATTGAATGTCCTGCTTTTTTAATATGAGTGGGAAGCGGTGGATATTTTCCTTGCAATTTTCTTTAATAGTGAATATTGACATGATAACCGAAATATGGAGTGCGATTATCTATCTGCTTACATGAAATATTATGCAATATTATGCAATGAAGTCAGTTTGTAGGAAATTGTCGAGGGTTCCGGACACTTTTGTTGCTTCCTCTGCTTTCATTCGGCAGCTTATTTGCTTTTAAACGTTTGAATTGAATTATCCGGAAGTTTTAAAAATGTGGCTGGATTTACCTGACGGAGGAGGGGGAAGAGGTAGTTAAAAATAGAATTTTGTTAATTTTTATTACGATTTTAGTTAATTTTGTGTGGTGATTCATTAAGGTTATGAGACCATCAGCACGGATCAGAACAGAAGGATAGAGCCGGCTCACCAAACACAGTATAGAAACGGAGTTTTTGGAAGCCATGCTGGAAGTAACAGACAGGAGGAGAATATTGCGGGATATGTATTATACAAACGTGTAAACAACGCGATTGAGTATTTACTTTTAAAGAAGGCTGCAGTTATAAGTGATTGGTCTCCACCGAAAGGTTTTTTAACTGTGACGTCTATTTTAAGTTTAAGTTGCATCCGTTTTTCTAATATAAAAGATTAAGTGTATTTTTTAAAAAATAAACAGGACACGTAGAAACCGGTGAAAATTGCTGTGACAGTGCTGAAAGAGAAGTTTACGAAGAGACTGGACTTACCATTGGAGATTATGAAGTTTTGGAACAGTATCCAATTTATTTCGAAGTAAGTTTATCATTTTGATAAGCTTAAAATAGATTTTAAGAACATAACCCATGATTTGCTTTATTTTCAGTATAAAACATCTCAACAAATACTTAAAAGAGTGCACCTTTGGGCAGTGAAATTCCTTAATACTTCCAAACCAATTAGTCTTTCTTCGGAACATGATGAGTTCCAATGGTTGGAATACGAGTCGACGCTGGCAGTCGTGAAACAACCTTATATGGAAGCTATGATGGCGGCAGATCTCGTTGTACGCACGCATGAATCAATGTGAAAAATAAAAAATGACATGACAGGGTTTAATAGTGATTTTTGTGATGGAGGGGTATTTTTAATTATTTATTCAATACAAAATATTTATAATAAAGTTATTCTGTTACGTAACAATCATAAACCAAAGTTGGATGATAGCGTTTTGTATACCCGCACCATTGCAAATGGCCACACATGACTTCCTTGACGATTTTAATGTAAGTTCGCAAACTCTCGTCATCCACGAATATCTCTAAAAGAAGTTTTCCCATCTCATTGAGATTCCTAACGCTCTCATTAGCATCGTCCAGGACCTTCTGCAGTGCATTTTCTAATTTCCAGTTGTTGATAAAGTGCAGCATGTAAATTTCATTGTTGCAATCCTTCTCCTCTGTAAGTTCTTTGTTGTAGGAAAGCAAATCGTTTATTTTCCCTGCGTGGGTTGCTGCCTCGTGGATAAACTGGTGGAAAAGAAAACTAGAGCGGATTTCTTCTCTGAGTTGAATCCCCCTTGCTAGGGCAATAGCCTCTGCGGCTAGTGTAACGGAAATAGTTACTTTGCAAAGCTCGACCTGTGTTTCCTTCAGAAATTTTGTGTCATTTCGTTCACACCATTCATTACAATGCTGGAACATGACTGCCTCCATGGATTCAAGAAAAGATTGAAAGAATGGAAAGGCTTCGTCCAAGGAACCGAGTTTTAGAGCTTCATTGTGGATTGCGTTGCATATTTTAATAAAACAGTTGTTGTACCTGTTGAGCTCCGTGTATATCTTCGCAGGTAAGTTCAACTCTTGGAGGAGACCCATCACTTCGAGTTTGTTTGAAACTGCGGAAGTGGTCCGGCCCTTGAAGAGGTCTATTATTGGGCGGAAAACAGCTGCTTGATGGAGATACGGCAGGGTCCGAGGGAATTTGGATTGGCCACGAAATAGTTCATTCATGTTCCTTGCTTTGTCATCAGCCAAATCGTCGAACATGACCAGGAGGGATATATTCGGGAAGAAGTCGCTTTCTCGGACGATTGTTTGACCGGGAGTCATTAAAATAAACATCGCTCCAACCTGGGATTTTTCAATTACTTTTAAAATGGAGTCGTCTGGGTCGGAACGGGAAGGTAGTTTTACTTTTCTCGCACAATTCTTCTCCGCTTCTGTTACTTCGCCGATGTAGTCCAAATCAGGGGAGGAGATTTCTCCCAAAGGCAGTGGGATTTGGAATTGTCCAGTAAATGTTTCAACTTCCCCGAGTTTGTTTACATTTTCTATTGTAAATCCCAAAGAGACGGGGTTGTAACGGTAGGTTTTGAACTTTGAGTGGATGTCGCCCGTTATATCGTACCATTTCATGTCGAGGCTTGAAAAACAAGCGGTGTTTAGCTGGGCCACTTCATGGAATGGGTTTATGATGAAGACACGCCCAAACGTTTCTGGTTGTGAGGACATTTTTACAAAACTTAAGAAACAGAAATGATCAAAGAGCTTTAAAATTTCCTTTTTATATAAGCTCTGGGGTTTAAACTAAGAAACTTCTTTGTGCGTTCAGTGTTTAAATCACGTTTTGTATTACGTAGAAATGCTCAAGTAATTGGGATAATGGTTTGTTTATTGCAAGATTTTCAAGTAATTAACCTTTTACTAGCCTTGCATCACCAGCAAAGCTCATTATGATTTTAAAATTGAAGGAAAATAAGAGTTTTTTGTAAATTAACGGAGGCTAAACACCTCGTCGGTATTGTACGTGGTTGATAGTGAATGAAAAAGGTTAAAAAACTAAAAGGAAAAGGGGTTTTTGTTTTTCCCAGGGTTTCTTTGCAAATTTTAATCACTTAAATTTGTTATCCTTGCACATTTTATGGCTTGAATTTAATTTTAAAGCAATAAAACGTAAGAAAACGCAAGCAAATATGAAATTTGAACGAAATTAAAGTTTGATTTATGACAGCTCTTATTTTTAGACGAGTTGTTGGCTGAATCTTTTGTTCAATTTATTTGAGTTTACAGCAGCAATTATCAATGGAGTTTAACTTATTTAGGAACATATTTTTTGCAAGATTGCAATTTGCGGTTAGTCCATGGCACATGTGGTATTATTATGGCGATATAAACGGATTACTACGTAATCTCAACTTCGGGCTCTTCCATCCTGTCAAAAGTTTCTTTCCAAAACTGCACTCTGTCCGTGAACGGCTGCTCGATCATTCCCGAAGAGCTTGTGCTTATTTCCATGTACCTAAAAGGTTCTTTGGGATTGACAGGATGCCAAGGCTGTTTGCGAAATGAGGGTTTATTCCTGTGAAAAATATTTTAATTACTTTCGTTGCTTAAAATTTAATCACGCAATTAGTAAACCACAAACCATGAACTTGCAAAGCTGACCCAAAGGCTTGTGATTTCTTTTGAGAGGGGGACATCCCGATCGGGCAGTTTCGAATAGAAAGAAGGTGTCCAAGGATGATTGAACAGGAGAGGAAGCTCACTTCCGTGGCAAACTCCTTCAAAAAGCAAATGTTTAATTAAGAACCATTTTATTAAGGGTTTGCGTAATTTTTTACCTTTTCCAAATACAGGTATTCTTAAAATAAACTCTTGCACAACTCTCCAAGTGTGATTTATAAGTAAACTTAGAATTGGATGGATTTTGGTTAAAAACCGAGTTTCTCTGTCTGCAATGAAATGTTCCATGCTGTGGAAACTGGAATGGTTAAAGTAGTAAAGGTACAAAGGAGCGTGGGATGAGTAGAGTTGAGCTGTTTTGTGGGTTGGATGGTAAAAGTGACGATCTCTGAAAATTTGATATAAATAATATTAAAAAATTTAGATCCAGTCAAATGGCTCGTAGTACGTCCGGCAATTACCCAAATAAGAATGTCAAATTCTTCAAAATTTCTTCCCGTGTGCTATTTGCATCAATTTTGTCTAAATAGTAATTTAAAAGCTGATTGGTTATCCTGTCATTTCGTTTGTATTGCAGGGTAACAGGTAAAGTAATTTGAAATTGGTTCATTAGCATTGCTAGCTTGGTTGAGTTGGCTTCCAATGCTGAATAAAAAGTAAATATGAATTTATATAAATGGAGATGTAAGTCTGTTGTATCATCAGGTAAATATTATAGTTATGAAACGCACAACTTGATTGTAGAAGCCCTTCATCTGCATTCACTCCCATTATTAACGGAACTTTTTGAAAGTCCCCACGCTCCAAAATCTTTTCAGGGTCTTCGGAAAGGAACGTGGTACGGTTGTCCGTAACAGCTTCGACTGTTGCTGTAAATATCATTTGTCTTGTTCTGAAAAAGTCCTGAAACGTTTTTTTACAACAATTTAGTATTTTGCATAATACAGAAACTTTAAGTGTGATAACCTACAATTCCTTCCCAATGAGCGTAAACTAAACTCCAGGCGTCGATTTTCTTAAGACAGGACACCATTTCAATGTTGTTTTGGGTTGGGCAATGGAATTTGGATGCGAACCGTTTTGCTTGCTTTCCAGCGTTTTGTTTCAGAATGCCCCATTGCGTAATGGGAGCTCCGCTTTGGATAATGGCTTTGTGAAAAAGGCCTTGGGAAGGACAATTTAAGTTTACATGTTAAATTAATTTTGAATTTAAGTTATTTTTCAGAATTTAGCGGGTTACCTTTGGACATTGGTGATAAAATATGCAGTCCAACTGCATGTCCGCCTGCGCTCTCCCCAAAAATCGTAATTCTTTCCGGGTCCCCTCCAAACCTCTCGATGTTTTCTTTGATCCAACGAAGTGCCATTACTTGGTCTTTCAAACCGTTATTTCCTGGAACTACGGAGTCTCCAGTGCTGAGAAACCCTTTATTTTAAGATATTACATCAATTATTAATTAAGTGAAACCTCAAATCTTCCTTTGTTTAAAATTTGAATTTAAATTACTAAACAATCAACGTTTAACTAAACCGTATTTCATTTCACTCACCTAGTGCACCCAATCGATAGCCAACAGTGACAAATATAACTTCATTATCCATAAAATACTTTTCCCCGTGGTCTTCAGCACTTCCAAAGTGGTACATGCCTCCGTGAAAAAACACCATTACCGGTAATGGTCCCTTCTGTAATACAATTTTCACGCTTTTCAATAAAAACTAAGTTGGTTATCAAAAGGTGTTGATTGGTCAACTTACGCTTATCTCTGCAAAGACATTTAAAAACAAACAGTCTTCCTGGCCGAAGAGTACCCCTCCAACAAAGAGCAATTCCAATGATATGCATTGAGATCTGTAGTGGCCGGCTTCCCTTACCCCGACCCAGTTTTCTACTGGCTGGGGAGGCTAAAATAATAGCAGTTAATTATTTTTTAAGTAAAAATGTACTACTTATTTTATGACAAAGAGCTTAGATATAACCGATCTGGTTAAGAAAACGTATAAGTATTTGAACAAAACTTTTATAAACTTCAACTCACTTCAAACCTGAGATCATTCACTGGCGGCTTGGCATAAGGTATTCCTAGAAACGCATTGTATTTCTGATAATCCCTAGAAAATGCCAGAATTCCTTTGACTTCTCCATTTTTCGTTTTAACCACCGGTCTATCCCCGTCTTTTAAATGACTTATGTAAAAATAAGCTATACACAGGATTGCCAATCCCACAAACCAATCTGTTTTTAAAAGTTTTAAAATTTTTGCAAAACTCCATCCCTGTTTATGCCACATGTTTACTCACATTCACCTAAATTTTATTTTTAAACTGATCCCTTCGTTTTACTTCATTCGTTGCGCAGTTCAATGTAAAAATAATAATACTCCTCCACTCCAAAGCACGTGAATGTAATGCAAGCGCTACTCCAATTGCAAAATCAAAGACAAAGGGCCACAATCAAAATAACTTTTTTGCTTTGACATCATCTCCGCAAGACTTTAAAAAACAATTTTTTTACCTTAACGCTCTTTTAGCTAGTGGGTCAACAATGCTTCAAAGCATACGCCTCGTAATTTTATGAAAAAATCAAACAATGTACGCCGTACTTGATTTTGAACTTCGCAAAAATATTACAAAGTTTATGTGTAAAAGCAAAGATTATGCCTAGTTCTTGGAAATTACAGGCAAAGCAAAAAACATAAAAGGGTTTTGCTGATGTTAAGTTTAGTGCGTGTTCATTATCAATCAAATCTGTTGTGTAGCGAATCAAAATGCATCTTTGACAAAGAGAATCTTAAATTTTACTTTGATTTCGTTGTTATTCTGCCATTACTGCAAAATATTGCGAAAAATTGGATAGTAAATGAAAGGGAGAGGGAAGCAGGGATGGAGTTGACGCAATGACAAAACCGGTTTGCTGTTTTGTTACAAACTAGCGTTTAAGAACTGATAGTTAATTTTACTTAATAAGTTTGTCTGTTCGTCTGAATCAAATAAAAACAGAGTTTATGCATGTGTTGGAATAAACAGAAACTTAAAATAGAAGCCTTGACTCCATTATTGATTCTTTTATTTCAGTTTTGAGGAATTTTTACAGCAGGTCCATGGTGCGCAACGTTTAAAGGTAGCTAAACATAAAAGCAAGTTAATATGATTGCAATAAAGTAATTTAATTTTTTATCCGAAAGTGCATGCTCCTTGAGCGTGTTGTCATCCGTCGCAATTTTCCACAAAGCGCTCACAAAGTTCCTACAAAGAATCAGCAAAAAAGGAGTACAGTATACCTGCTTACTTAGAATTATGTTTTGCACATTGCAGCTAGCATTTATATTTACAATGCCATCTTAATTGTTTCACTTTGTTGTTGAGATTGAGCTTTTTTGTTACCAAATAAAAACATGAATTGGTTGACAAAGAAGTAAAAACAAGAGTACGGAGATTTTCCACGGTTGGCATTTAATAATTGGTTTTCTGATGGTTTAGGGATTGGCGTTTGGATTTTGTGTTTGCCTAATTCAAGGAAATGTTGGAAATTTTAAGGATACGTAGCAGTAATCAAAATTTGGTTGCTGTTAAACATACTTTATAAGTTATCTTATCTTGAGAACACGAGAAATCTGTATCATATAATCATTTAGCATTGATTTAAAAAAGAAAAGGACAACAAACTAACCATAATGATTTGACTTGAACTTTATTTGTTTAAATATATTACCCAATCTGATTATGATTAAGGTTATAAAAATATGTTATCTGCTGTTGGGAATATTTCGTTCACAGGAAATAGAAGAAATCTCAATTTCTTGTAATCTTCTTCATTAACTAAATACAATTATCTTTGAAATTATCTCTTCCTAGCTGATTAGTGGTCCAGTATGAACTGATTTGTTTCATGTTCACCAAGAATTGAATATTGCATAGAATAGCTATGTCATTGTACAAAAACTCATAAATCACGCTTAAAGGTTCTCACATAAGGATTCATTTATCAGCATTTCAAGGTCAAGTTGCATAAGAATCTGGATTTCTTTCAAGGCATGTGATAGAAAGAAATGCATTGAATTGAACCACCTGACTTGAATTTTGGGAATCTATTGAGTCAGGTTTTATCCTCAGTCAGCAATTTGTCTTTTAAGAGGGACAAGCTTAAGTAACGGTGAATTAATCACGTTTGTTAAAGCTACACTTGTATAATAATGGCTGATTCGGTTAAAGTGACAATTTACATCGTTAGACAGTAAGAGAAATAAAATATGGATTAATTATGTAATAGAAAGATACTAATTTGCCTTTTTTACTTTTTCTGATAAAGCGGAGAATGTTCCGGGAATTCTCAACAAAAGGCCCTGGATCCGGCAACGGATTTTTTGACAGAAGTTGGAAAAGAACAAGTGAGAAATCATTTCTCTATTGTTAAATTAAGATAATAAAAATTGAGTTTTGCTGTTTTAATTTCCAATTTTAGGCCGAACGCTTGGGAGAATCCTTACAAGACATTCCTTTTACACGCGTCTACGCCAGCGATTTCCCCAGAACACTTCAAACTGCTGAAATTATTTTAAAAAAGTTGAATGAAAAGTCTGAAAAGAAATTGAGTCTTGAGACGAAAGTTGGGCTTCGTGAGAGAGTAAGTTTTAACTTTAACTTTAATTTCAATTAACTAATTACGTTATAATTAGGATTACACCGGCGTCATAGGATTGGGTGCAGCTGAGGCTCTAAAAATTACAATCGAACAGATGCAAAAGGGAGTGCCTTATTTGCAAACGGAGTTCCCCAATAGTGAGACTTACGTTGAGTTTGAGAAGCGTGTCGCAAACTTTTTTTCGGTTCGTATTATAAATTAATTTATGCAGATGCTTCCAAAAAAATGCTTGTTGATAATTATGTCTGCTCAATTAGGAGCTTGTAACGGATTTACGAGGCAGCCCCTTTCCTGAAGAAACGCTGCTTTTTGTCTCCCACGCACTTCTCATCCAACGCCTTATAGTTCTTTTAAACCAGCGTCCAAGCGAAATGGGAGTGGCTGACTGGACTAAAAACGTATTTGCTGAGAAGCTCATGCGCAACACGAACTATCACAGGCTGATTTTTGAAATTCCAAGGGATTCTACTAAACCTGTTGCTGGACATGTTGATCGAGCACATTTTAAAGACCATGTCATGCAAGAAAATTATGAAAAGCAGGATGAAGTAGAGAAGAATCCAAAGGAAAACTTGCAAGATCAGAAAAATTACACTTTTTTGGAGATTGACGAAGTTCAGGCTCATAAAGATGAGATTAGTCATTACCTAAGTCCTGTTTAAAATTTTGTTAAGTGAAAGAAAATATATTTTGAGCATTTGCAAATTTCATTTCAAAAGTGTAATTGTTTGTTAATAAATTCAGTTCTTTTAATTATAAAAATATAAGCTAAACGGTTATAAATGTATACTGGTCCATAGTTTTACTCGATCAGAAAAAGGTTCGGGTTTCACTGTCGGCTTCTCATTTATCATTAAATACTGTAGTGGGTAAGATATTTTAGAATTTTTTGACTCAATTAATGGCCACTCCACTCCGTCAAACTTTAGCGGTTTCCTGTAAAATAAATTTAACTTATCTGTGAATTTGAATTAGATTATTCACTCTGTGGACCGGGTTGTAAAAATAACTTACCGATCTTTAACAAAATCAGTCCAAACTTTAACCATTTTCTTCGACATTTCCGTATCCTTTTCATCTTCCCCAATGAAAGACCTAATTGGAAAGTTAAAAAGCAGTTGGACTTCATCCCCGTGACATATCCCTAAATGGGGAATTTCATCCCCAAGTACCCTCTTGTAAGTCCATCGCTTTGTCATCTCCCAAATGAAAGCGGCGACGATTGGCAACCTCTCACTTTGTGTTACGGGGAGAATATCTCCAAAACTAAATTGAGCTGAGTAACCGTACAAGTAAAATCTAACTAGGGAGTGTTTCGCCCACTCTGTTCCGAAAATGTGCATTGGAATGAAGAAATGTCTGTCGCTGAAGATATTTGTGTAGTTTTGAAGAAATAAAGGTGAAGCTATGTTGGAATTATTTCCAAAATAGTAATTTCGAAGGGTTTGGGATGCTCCGGTATGTGTTGGAGAATATGTGAGAACTCTGGGCGCGTAGTCGTTCCATTCTTCGTTTGCTAATTTGAGTTTTGTTGCGTTTGCTGTAATTACTAAATGAGACGTACTTAATTAATTACTTTCCAATGGCGGCATTATTATGTCGTAAGTATGAATTTATTAATTAAGTAAATAAGATTTACTTGCAGAAGCTAGAATCCCTTCGTCTTCATTCGCCCCAATTATCAAAGGAACTTTGTTAACTTTTCCAGATCTCAATATCTTAATTGGATCTTCGTTTAAAAAAGTATTCTGGTCATTTCCCTTTTCAATTGTTGGAACAAACAAAGTGCTAGCATCGGATATTTCCATTAGCATTTCTTTAAATGCTGCGGTTACAACAGCTCCGTCAAGGCTTTTAAAGCACGAGACCATTTTCATCGTGTCCGGGAATGAGCAGTTTACTTTTATTGCTAACTCTTCAGTTTGCTTTTGTGGGGATTTGTTTAATGCCCAGGGGGCTAATGGAGAGCCGCTTTGCATAATTGCGTGAGTAAATAATCCTTTTGAAAGTGGAGATAGCAGATGATAACCAACGGATACTCCTCCAGCGGACTCGCCAAAGATTGAAATTTGATTGGGATCTCCTCCAAAGTGTTTAATATTGTTTTTTACCCACTGTCAATTCATTTAAATTAATAGAAGTATACTTAAACGAAATTTAATTTTAAAACAAATGGGATTCGACTAACCTTAAGCGCCATGGTTTGATCTTTCAGCCCCATATTTCCTTTGATTCCTTCCCCTGTGTTTAAAAATCCTAAAACAGTTAACCTGCGTGTCAAAAGTAGAAGGTATTCAGTTGGAGTTGGAGTGCCAAACCCATCGGCAAAACCAGAACAGCAAATTATAAGTTACCTGTAGCTTGGAGTTACCAAAATGACGTTTTCATCCAGCAAGTAAGCAGGTCTGTACCTACTTGCTGAGCCCTACAATCGGAATGCATATTACAAAGGTGTAGATGAGTGAGCAGTTAATTTTTGTGTTAATCTAATAAATTAAGGAATACAGCTTACCTGAATAAAAGCACCGCCATGAAGATACACCTGAATAATTATTTAAACAATCAGTTTATCTGTTTAGAAAAGAGTTAAAAGTGTGGATTACCATCACTGGAAGTGGTCCGTTTTTCTGTGCTGGAGTATACACATTTAGGTAGAGGCAATCTTCGGCGCCGTCCACGTTTGAGAACAGCATTCCGGCCTACATTATACAAAGATGCCACATTTTCGGCTATGGGACATAAATGTACTACCAGTTTAAAAAATATGCGCTACCTGCATGCAATTTGGCCCGTATTCTGTTGCATCGTAAACTCCCACCCATGACTCTGCTGGCTGTGGAGGCTAAACGTTTAAAAATAAGCATTTTGGCTTAACTTTTACCGTAAACTTATGATTTTACCAACCAATCAATGCATGTTTCATACCTCAAATCTTAAATCGTCAATTGGTGGTTTGGCAAATGGAATTTTTAAAAATTCATGAATTTCCTTTCCATCTCTTGTATTTGATACAAAACCTGTGTGCAAATATAATACGATTTTTCAAGCGTTTTTGCAAAAAGATAATTAAAAAGGTATTTACCTTGAAGTTTTCCCGTTGTAATTTCAATAACTGGACTCAACGTTTTGTATTTTCTGTAGTGATTACCAATTATGGCTAATAAAACTACAAAAAAGGTCTTTCGACCAATAAATCTCGTTGCTCCCATTGTTATAGTTTGAGCTCCATAATCACTAACCTACTTCTTCCGTCAACAATTTAATTAACTATAATCCATTTTTTTGAGCTGTAAAATTCAATAGCTGCTGGATCAGCTGAAGATGAAACGTCAGAAATTGCGAACAGCGTAGGTAAAGTACTGGAATTCACACTGTTGAGAGTAGCCAATTTACAGAGTAAAGTCCAAGTTTGGCAAATTCACTCAAATATGTGTGTAATCTATGCACTTGTTGGTGTATGTAAAGCATGGGCTCTTGTTTTGGTGAGTTTTGCAAGGTAAAAAAGCTCAAGGTCATGAGCTGAAATACATGTTAGAAATGACAAAGCAGGTTTTTATCCAGACAAAAAAATGTTGAAGTTTTATTAGCAAACTACATACATCATTTAATAAGTTGCACAATTTTGTAAAGTGAATATCACAGACAGCTAATTACAAACCAAATCACAGTCCCGTATCTTCCCAAAATTTCATTCTTGGAGCAAATGGCTCCAAAATCAATTCGGATTTTGTGTTAATTTTTAAGTACGGCAGGGGCAAAGTGACTGATCCACCTTTGACCTCCAGTTTTGGCCAGGTTATTCCTCCAAAGTTGATTAAATCGCTGTAATTAATAACACAATTAATTATACAAGCGCGATTTTTATAAAATTATGTAAATTTCGTTGATTTGATGTATACTAACTTTCCCTTGGCAAAATCAGTCCAGGCTTTAACCATTTCTATTGAAAGCTTGTAATCATTATGATTTTCAGAGATGAACATGGGCCAGTTGAATAAAAGCTGTAATTTAGCAAAATAAGATTATACTCGAGCAATTAAAATCTTTTGACTAAAAAGGAGTTACCTGGAGCTCGTCCCCGTGACATACTCCGAGATTTGGGATGGGATCCCCCATTTTCCTGTAAACCCATCTTTGCGCCATGTCCCAAATTGCACTCACCATCTTCGGCAACTTTTCGTTCTGCGTAGCTGCCAAAATATTGCCCAAGCTGAATTCTGCATTGTAACTGTAAAGATAAAGCCGAACTGGAGCGTGCTTTCCATATTCTTTTACGAATTGCTCGGTCGGGTAGAAGAATTGCTTGTCACTGAATAAATCTGTGAAACTTCTCAAGGAATTTGGACCGTTTATCTTATTTTGGAAGTAGAATTGATGAATGCTTTTTGTCAAATCTTTGTTTTGGGGGTTGTAGCCAAGGATGGAAGGAAACAGTTTGTTCCAGTCTTTCTCTGCTCGGTTCAATGTTGTTTTGTTTGTAACGATTACTGCAAAGGAAAATGAAAAAATAATTGATGCATAACAAATCAAATATTAATGAATAATTTGATTTAATTACCCGAAGAAAACAAAAGTCCTTCGTCTTCATTCACCCCGATGATTAATGGAACTTTGTTTATTTGTCCGGATTTGAGAACTTTTGAGGGTTCCTCGGACATGAAAGTGTTCTCGTCTTTGATTGTCTCTAAGCTGGTCACAAACACTTTAGAACGGTCGGTCAGAGGGTAATCCGCCTTAAATATAGTTTAATTACAATTACAATTATGCTCTATTCGATATTGAATAAATGTATTTCGTAATTACAAGAGTTTCCTGCTGAGCCGACGTAAATTCAAACGCGCTAATTTTCTTCATACAGTCGATCATTGCTGAGGAGCCTTTGTCAGTTGGGCAATTAAGCTTCTCCGCTAGGGATTTAGCAAGCTCCGATGGGTTTTTGTTGAGTAAAGCTGGTGGCAATGGTGAGCCACTCTGCATGATGGCTTTGGAATATAAACCTGTAAATAATGAAACATACAATGATGAATCATTGAATAAATTGACGGATTAATTAAATCATTAAGAAGTAGTTACCTTTTGACATCGGAGATAGCAACTGGAACCCGACACTGTACGATCCTGCGGATTCTCCAAAAAGGGTAACTTGAGTCGGGTCGCCACCAAAAGATTTTATGTTGTTTTGCACCCACTTAATTTAATGAAAGGTTAGAAATAACAAAGCATCTTTGATGTAAATAAAATGTAATCAAAACATAAACTGCAATTACCTTCAGCGCCATAACTTGGTCTTTTAAAGCCATATTGCCCCGCACGACACCATCGCCCGTGCTTAAGAATCCCAATGCAGCCAGTCTGTAATTTGTAGTGACTAGGATGACATCTTCATCTAAAAGATAAGCGGGTTTATAGTCATTTGCTGAGCCGGCTATGAAAGCGCCGCCGTGTAGGAACACCTTTAAATATTTGCAATAAACACAATATGAGAGCCCATCTAATCTAAATGCATTATTTTATTATTATATTTAGCAGCGGTCGCCTCCATACTCACCATGACTGGAAGAGGTCCCTTCTTTTTAGCAGGGGTGTACACATTTAAATAAAGACATTCCTCTGAGCCCTCTATTTGACCTGTGACTAAACTGATTTGAATGCAGGAAGGGCCCTTCTCTGTCGCGTCGTAGGTTCCACTCCATGATTCTGGAGGTTGGGGTGACTGCCAGTTAAAATAGATTTTAAAAAAACCATAAATGCAATACATTCTTATTCGAATAAAATTTTACCTCAAATCGTAAATCTCCAATTGGTTGTTTAGCAAATGGAATTTTTAAGTATTCGTGGATTTCCTTGCCGCTCCGTGTTTGTGTTATGATACCTAATTGTTATTTTAATTAGATCGTTAATTGGGGATTATCATTATAAAGATGTTAATGACAGTTTACCTTGTAACTTTCCCGTAGTAATTTCTACCACTGGACTTAACGTTTTATTCCTTCCGTAGTTTGCCACTGCAACTGCAAATATCACTGCTAATATAGCAAATCTCGTTTTTGGCCCCATTTTATTAATTTTTAATTTCTTTTAACTATTATAGTGTATAGAATGAAAAGCCGACTGCAGCAACCGCGTCAGCTGTGAAATGACAGGAATGAAGAAACTGGAGTGTGCTATAGGATTTGTACTGGAGAACTGGATATACCCATTTTCCATGCACGGACTGCTGCTGCTATGCAAAGTCATGCTGACAAATATTTATGCGCGATATTTTGTTATGATGATAACTTATCATTTAAATGTTCAAGTATTTTTAAATAACTTTTAGATAATCAGTCATTTTATTAGTTTTAAGTACAATTTGTATATAACTTATTTCATTTGTTCTTTTAAATGTAATCACAGATTGTTTAAATAGCATATTTGAGAATTAATTCACAGCTAAAGTTAAACATTCAATTTCTCCCAAAACTTCGCCCTCTCCGTAAAAGGTTCATTTCCCATGGAAGACTTCCCATCAATGATAAGGTACTGCAAAGAACCTTCCTTTTTAACTTCATCCCACGTTACGTCGTCAATGCTTAAAGTGTTTTTGTTTTTTATAAAGTCTGCCCACATTTGAACCATTTTCTTTGACATTTCGTAATCCCCATGACCTTTTCCAATGTACTGGCTCAGTCCCCAGTTAAACAAAAGCTGGAGCTCGTCCCCGTGACAAACCCCGAGATTTGGTAGGGGCATCCCGAGCTTTCTATGAATCCATTTGTTTGCAATCTCCCAAATAACGCTTACAAACGCCGGCACACGTTCACTCTGTGTAGCTGCGAGAATATCCCCCAGGCTGAATTCCGCGTTGTACTTGTAATAATACATCCGGACGGGAGAGTATTTCCCAAAGAGTTTTCCAAATTGACGCATTGGAACGAAAAATTGCCGGTCGCTGAATAAATTCGTGTAGTTTTGGATGTATTCAATGGAGCCGATGTCGGGCGTTGTGCCAAAATAGTAGGTTTTGATTTTTTGTAAGATTTCTGTCTTGGACGGGCTTATGCCGAGGAGACGGGATGCAAAAAGGGTCCAGTCCGTGTTTGCTTGGATCAGTTTTGTCTGGTTTGCTGTGACGACTGAAAAAAATGAGATGCGATATTAATTACTGAATAGTTATAGGTCCTGTCCCTTCAATTCTTAGTAAGAATTTCTTACTTGCAGAAGTTAATAAGCCTTCGTCTTCATTTGCCCCGATAATCAAAGGCACTTTGTTCACCCTTCCGGACATTAAAGCTTCCAAGGGCTCTTCCCCCAAGAAGGTTCCTGCATCAATGACTGTTTCAACGGTTGGGGAAAACAATGTTATTTTTTCTCTTAATGGAAGCTGCAAAATAGAACATCAAGAACCTAAGGTCAATTTTATTTCATATATTGACAAATATTTAGATTGCTACAAAAGTTTTGCAATACCAGAATTTCTTTATGTCCTTCAACAAAAGTATGCGCGTCGATTTGTTTCAAGCATTCCACCATTTCTTTAGAACCTCCTTCAGAAGTACAATTAAATTTATCTGCGTAGCGCTTTGCTTGCTTTGCCGGGTCCCTGTACATTGCCCAGTTTGAAAATGGAGAGCCACTTTCCATTATTGCTCTGGTGAATAATCCTGCATAATTTTAAGTAATTAGTAAACAGCACCTCAAAATTTCAAAAACATTTGAATTACCTTTTGACAATGGGGAAATCAAATGAAATCCAACCGAAGCGGCGCCTGCCGACTCGCCTGTGATTGTCACTTGGGATTCATCCCCTCCAAAGGATTTTATATTTTGTTGAACCCACTTCAAAGCCATTGTCTGATCCTTCAACCCCATATTCCCTTTTGAAGCGTTATCTCCAGTGTTTAAAAACCCTAAGGCTGCCAGTCTATACTGCACCGTTACTAGGATAATGTCTTCATCCAGGAGATAAGCTGGCTTGTAGCGGGAAGACCCGCCAAAAACAAAAGCTCCCCCGTGGAACCAGACCATGACGGGTAAAAGACCTTGTCTTTTTGCGGGGGTGTAAACATTTAAAAACAAACAGTCTTCTTCTCCATCTACTTTTTGTGAGAGTAGACTTACCTAACAAAGTACAAATTGTTGTTCAAATGTAATGTATGAAACCAGCTAATTTAATTAGTCTTTTACTTGAATGCACAATGGACCATGTTCCGAAGCGTCCAAAAGACCTGTCCACGGCTCTGCGGGTTGAGGTGGCTAAAATTTACATATTAACTTTTGAAAACTTAAATTTAGATAAGTAGAATTTATAGCGCTTTTAGGTAAAGTCTCACTTCAAATCTTAAATCCGCAACAGGTGGCTTCGCAAATGGAATTTTTAAGTATTCATAGACTTCTCTTCCCTCACGAGTGTAGGAAACGATTCCTATAACATTTGAAATAGGACAGATCTTTAAAAAATATTAAATTGTCTTTTTAAAAAATAATTAATTGACGTTCCCTTTTACCTTGTAGCTTTCCCTGTGAGATCTCCACAACTGGACTCAACGTCTTTTGGTTTCGGTAATGATTCGCGGCAATGGCAATGATTACAACAAAGGAGGCAATAGCGGTTTTGTTCCCCACTAGCCCCATTTTTGAAATATATTCTTAGAAACTTTTACTTTCTTACTTTTTGATCATTGCGACAATAATAAAAACAACGATTCACGGTAGCGCCCCTTCTATTAGATCACAGTAGAATCAGGTTGGGTTATTACAAAATTAATTCAATAAATAGAATTGTGATGGTGTTAATTGTAAATTAGTCTCCTGTCTCGTCAGCTGAATGAACCTGGACATACTAAACTGGACAATCTAACACGGACAGATCAGTTCTCCAGGTATTCATATAAATTCTCATGTGAGGATGTTTTTCTTGCTCCAGGCATTTGGATTTATGCTTGCATGCATAGCATTATGCAATTAAAATGCTTACTCAGCATAAAACGGTTCCTTTCAAGGTTTAACCATTCACCAACAGTGCAAAGGTTGTTGCATTCGTCCAGCAGTTAATAAGTTCAATATAGAAGGAAAATTATGAATAAAATGCAGTAATAACTGCTTAAAAGAGCAAATAACATTTCAATTTTCCGCTCTATCTTTATTGTACTTCTGAATCGTCTTAGACAATTAAAAATTTATAACTATTTCGCGTGATCAATTTATTTTAGTCTAGACTTAATGCTTATTTTCTTAATTTAGTCAGTTTTGACGAGAAATATGCCAAAATATTCAATGTTTGATTAAATTGGCAAAGTAAGATATTTAAAAAATTGTAAGATGTATATAGTGTAGGTAGTTATTAGGCAAAACCAGAACATAAAAATGCAATATCAAAGCAATAATTTCGTTCAAGCATCCGTTCTTTGATTATTAATCAATTTAAAACATCACAGACACGGTAATAATTAAAATTAGGGTTTTAAAATAAGTTGGTCAAAGGAACGCTTTGGTGGTGGATTACAACAAGCTATAATTATAACAAAATTGAGCGTATTAGGAATGTACCTCTTGATTCATTGTCTCTAATCACAATCAATCTTCATCATATCAAAGTTATAATGCACTTTACTCAGAGGACAAAGGTCAAAAGAGTTAAAATACAGGTGCTTTTACAAGAAGTATGCAAGGTACATCTCTTTGTATTGTGCTATATCATATCTAATTTACATTTTAAAAGTGTGACAAACAAACATATTTTGTTGACACTTAATGACACAGACAGGCGATTGTACCTTAATAAATTTTAACTTAAATATTATGCGTTTAAAAACGTGCGTTTCTGTAATTTTAAAATGATCTTTATCATTTCTAAAGCTACCTTTTCATATCACATATTCGATCAATAGAAAAATGAGAAAATACTAAAAATATCGTTTTTAATAATTTTTAGCAATTCCTAAAGAATTCCAGAACTGGATCCGCTCCATATTCGGTTGTTGTACAAGTTTAGGAGTGGAATCTAACTGAAAGTATTTCAAAGGTTTGGAAGGGTCCTGAGGTGGCCACCTCGCCCCCAAGAATTCCAACTCTGGGAGTGTCTCGCCATCCTCAATCTCTGTCTTTGCGAATTGAACCCAGAGTTTAATAATTTCCCGGGACATTCGGTAATCTCTATCGGAAGGGGAAACTCTTGCTAGCAAAGGCATGTAGAATTGCAGACTTAGCTCGTCCGAGTGACAAATTCCTTTAATTAATAAAAATTAATTAAAATCCAATTAAAATGGGGGAAATAGAGAAAAAAATAAGTATTTACCAAAGTTGGGTAGATTTTCCCAGAAGATGTATTTTCTCACGAGATTTCTCAAGGTCATTCCCATAATTTCTAGAGCAGGATGGTGCTCACCCTTCAGGGCGAGAACTATGTTTGTTAACGTAAATTCTGTTGGATAAGTGTAGTAGTATAGGTAAACTGGGGCGAGTTGAGATTGATATTTTACTGCTCGTTGTAAATCAGTTACCCAGAACCTGTCCGTGAACATGTTGGTGTCTAAACAAACCGGAAGTTGACGTAAGAATAGGTGTGAAACTAGTGTTTTATGCAAATGGTGACTTACAATTAGTAAAATCTTCCATAGACTCTGCTTTAGGCTCTGAAAGGTAGTAGTAATCCTTTAATTGATTAACTACGGTTGAGTTTGTGCTGTCTTCCAAGTACAGGAGTCGGGGCAAGAACTTTCCCATGTTTTGGCGAAGTTTTTCAATTAAAGTCTCGTTTCTAGCTATGACTGTACACAAAGTAAATTAGAATGCTTTTAATAGATCTATAAATAACTTTAAATGTGAGTAATCAAAGATATTAAAGAAGGATAGGAGCCTTACCTGCAGAATTAAGCAATCCTTCATCTGAATTAAATCCAATTATCGCCGGAACTTTGTTAATTTCCCCGCGCTTCAGCAATTCCACTGGATCCTCAGCCAGGAATGTGTTCCCATCTTGAATGTTCAATTCCACGGTGGGCACAAAAACGTCTATGAGCTCCCGCAGTGGATCAGCAACTACTAAATGGCCATTGACAACCTCCAAAGCTGTGAGGTTTTTCATACACGAGACCATCTCTTTTGTGTTTTCTTCATGGCAGCCGAGATTTGTTGCGAATTTACGAGCTTGCGTCACAGGGTCCTTTGTAAGGGCCCAGGGATTTACGGAGAGACCGCTTTGACTAATACCTTTGTGAAATAGGCCTTTTGACATGGGGGAAAGCATGTGGTAGTGGACAGAAGCGCCGCCAGCGGATTCACCGAAGACTGTCACAGAGTTAGGGTCACCTCCAAAGTTGCGGATGTTTTCTCGAACAAACTTCAAAGCCAGGGATTGATCTTTTAGCCCCATGTTTCCTCGGACAACACCGTCCCCAGTGTTTAGAAATCCTACAAAAGATAAGAAGAGGTCAGTTAAAGAGTCAATAATTAGCAAAGTTAAATGCTTAATTACCGAATGATGCCAGTCGGTAATTAACGGTCACTAGTACAATGTCTTCATCCATGAAATAGTCGGGATGGTACATATCACCCGAACCGAAAATGAAAAGGCCGCCGTGGATAAAAAACAAAACGGGGAGGAGGTTCTCCTTGCTCACGTTCTAAAACAAATGTCATAATTTAATGAGCAGTTACGTAATTATTTGCATAAAGTTATTTAGTAAGTACCGTTGTAGGATGTGTGAATATATTAATAAACAAGCAGTTCTCATCCCCCATAATTTGACTAGCCATGAGATCCAATTGAATACATTTTGGCCCGTATTCCGTGGCGTCTTTTATTCCCTCCCATTTCTCAGGTTCCATTGGCGGCTCAAATCGTAATTCTCCAACTGGAGGTCGCGCAAAAGGGATCCCCATGTAGCTGTAGTATTCCCTTCCATCCCTGGACAAGGACACTTTTCCTTGGAGCATTCCATACTTTGTGGACACTACAGGAGCAAGATTTCTCCCTGGAATGCCGTATTTTCTAATGTACACCCCGATTAGGATGATTGCCACAGAGAAAAACGTTCTTTTGCTGATGAGCTTCATTTTTAACGGAGGATTTGGATTTATCACAGAGAATTTTTACAAAGCACTTTTTACACCGCGGTCAAAAACTGACTGAATTAAAGAGGAAAAAATTTAATCTCTGTGGAAATGGAGTTTTAAGTGTTTCGCTCTTTGTCCAGCAACAACAACGCTCCCGACTTTGGCTTGTCCAGGATGATGAATGAGAGCGGTGATTTTTCAGCTTAATTGGCTAAATTGAAGTAATTCTATGTTGGTGGCTATTATCTATTCTTTTCTGAAGCATCCTCATCAACTAAATCACTATCATTATGATGACCTCTCTTAGTTCTATTGAAAGTTCTCATTAGATTCTACAGGATTTTATCTACACCGTCATTACTCACATTTATTCCCATCGTATAATTCTCAAGTTGATGAATTTAAATAAAAAACAATGTTTGCAGAAGTAATCAAGAGAGAAGCTATTCACTTTCTCACTACACTACTAACTACAGTCGTCAATGCTGGAGGCGGTTGCGACATCATTCACCAATTAACTTATGACTTTCAGATTTGCATAACAATTGTATCGTGATTGAATGTTCTATTTTCCTTCAATAACAATTTTCTACAAAGTCTTGGATTTCTATGCAAATTGATTGATTTTTGAAGTTTTCCTAAAATGAAACACTCTGGGCCTTACAAAGCTGTTTTAAGGAATGACAATGAGAAGGGAAGAGGCACATTGAATTATTGACATGAGCAGGCTGAACTTTGGACTGAACAAGGTGATGTAATTAACCTGTGAATGTATACCATTCTTATTATTCCTCCAGTTCATCCAGTCTTCAGGTCATGAGTGTGTAGTTGTAGTAGAGTTGAAGGTGAAGCTGAAAAAGAGATAAATGCTATGATAATGACTCGTGACTTTTATTGTGAGAGGGAATACTGACAGTTCCAGAGGTATTTAGCAAGTTAAACAAGTTTTTATGGGTGCTATCGCATTGTATACAATGTAAGTGATGTTTTTCAGATGATAGTCTAGCATTTTCAAGCGCTTGTTGCTTTTCTTGAGACATATACCTGCATTTAAGTTTTATGTCTGAATATATATAAGTTGACGATTCAAGGAAATTTTATTTTTTGCGTTACGTTCATGAAATAGTTTTTTCTGGGGTTTACGGTAACGATAAATGAGACATTATGTGAGTCTGTATGACTTTATATAATTAGTAAAAAATTTACGATTAAGCTTATTTAAATAATTTGATATGCAAACTCTGGTATTTACTTGAAAGGAACTATATAAACGGTTACTTAATAACAATTAGATTCTACTTTTGATTTAAAACTTTTCCTTTGTAAAAGGGGTACAAAGGAAAAGGCAAGGGGTACAAGCACGAAGCAAGGGAAAACGACGAGAAAAGTTAATTTCTAAAATTTATTATCTTCACAAGTTAGATAATCTGGATATAAATGTCAAAAACGAATACTAAAATGCGCCATAACATTTTTATTGTCATTCCCTAAAAAATTAACTATTCAAGGTTATTCGTTTTTGTAAAACATTTACGATGATGACGATAAGACTGCTAGATTGCTTGTAACAAAAAACTAGCTGAATTTGATGACTCTTTTTACCCCCGTCACGTGTCTATGATTTGTGTTAAGTGTTTGTAAACGCTGAATAGAATTACGTAATAAAATTGTATTTACAATACCATAAACCTGCAATTAAAGTGCCTATTCATAGCTATTGTAGAACTACGTAATTTTGTAATTCAAGACAAATTTAGAGAAAAGCTAAACTTCAATCAGAAAATAAAATCAATTATGGTAATTTGTCAACTTACCCGTTTTTTAATCCTGAGAGTAAAACCAGAAAAAAACTCAAAGAAGTATGTTTTTGCTTAATTTTGACAAACTTTGCTTTTCTACTTTAATCTTTTAACTAAATTCTTGATCCTTTCTTCTTTGTCATCCTCAAAGAAGAATACTGCGACTGCTTTTCTTTGAATTTCCAAATTCAACAGAATTTTAATTGGAGCAACGACACCAAACACAAAGAAAGAATTCCCTTTTCTGTGTATACATCTTTTATCTTCTGTCCTTTTCCTTTTTTTAAACTTTTGCAATATCAATTTTGTATTCCTCTATTCGCGTTATTATTCGCAGAGTTCTCTGACCGAGCAAGGAAGCAACTCTATCCTATCCAGTCCATGTGCAAGCGTAACCAGCTCATTCTCCAGTTCTCCAGTCATATGGAGTTTATTGATTTTTCAAATGAGAGAGAAAAAGGGGAAATAAATGCGATGTTTTGGCTTTCTAGGTTGTTTACGCTTTTTTAGCAAGTGACAAGTGACAGCTCGTATTTGCTATTCTTCCTTGTTTGTAACATGTTCTTATGCGAAACGTTTATCAAGTTTGGTTATCTAAAGGGCATCGAGGGAAGCTTTGTTGCTGTTTACTTTTTTGCTTTAATTCGAGAAAGACAATTTCATGATTTGTAAACAATTAACTAATGGATTTTTTATTATGTCATTAATTTTTGGACTTTACAATAACCTAACTTTTGTTTATTGTAGTAAAATTTTCTTAACTTTTAGCAGCGTATTTCTTGCATTACTACTTTCAAAATATTGAAGGATTAATTTCAAACGATTTTTTTAAACTTTGAAATTATTAATTAATTGTGCATTTGAAAGTTTTCTGCTTGAAAAATAAGATAAACTATATGTTTTAGGTGGGAAGACGGTTTCGTGGAGTGAAATGAGGCAACTATCATTGATTGGATGCTTAAAGAGGAAAACTGGGCTTAGCGATGGTAGAATTTTTTTAGTTGAATATTTAAGCATCAATATATAGTCTTGCTTAAATTCTCTACAATTCAGGTTAATCAAGTCAGTCATTATATCTGATTTATTAAAAGTAAATCAGGAATTAGTTAGACATCAAATCATCGTATTATTTACATTTAAAAACAAATTCTGGGCTAAACCTTTGTGTACTAGATAACAATGCTGGTGGTAATACCAGTGTCTAGTATCAATTGATTAAAACTTAAAAATTAGCAAAAAGTAATATTTAAAAGAGCTTTTAATCTATGAAAAATAAATTATTAAGTCTTTTTTAAAAATAAAAGTAGAATTATTCAATGTTAAGGTCAGTCCATAATTTCATTTGGTCAGCAAAAGGTTCATTAACAAAACCAGGTGAGTCTGGTTCCAGTTTCATGTATTTTAGCGTAGCATTGGCGTCATGGGATTGGCGTGTCCACTTCCGGCCTTGGAATGACAGTGAATTTCTAAAAGGGAAAGGAGAAGAGTTTAAGGGTGAAGAATAATTGGATCTAGTTCATGAGCTGTGTAATGTGTCCTTAGAGGACGTTAAATTAATTAAATGAGAAATGTTTTATAAAAAGATCAAATTCTTCAGAGAAGGAGGCAAAGTCATAAAAATTACTTACGGGTCGTGTGCAAACTGAACCCATGATTTAATTAATTCGCGAGAAATTTGATAATCACTAGAGCCGACAGGTGCGCCCGGAACAAACGGGAAGGAAAACTGTAAGAGCATTTCTTCTCCATGAGAGGTTCCTGAAATTAAAATAGCGGGAAATTTTAAACAAAAACATTTTATTACTAAGGTCAGAATAGTACTAGAAGCCTGGGTTGAGTTAATCTTCTTACCTAAGCGATGAATCTCCCATCCAAAAAGTTTATAAACGTAATGCTTCACAATTTCATATCCAGTTTCAATTAGCGGGATCCCATACGTCCCTCTTAATGAATGCATTAACTTGAGAAAGCCAAACTCAGTGGGGTAATTGTAATAGTAAAGATAAAGGGGAGCGGAGTGGTTCAAGTGAAATTTCGCGGATTGGTGAGAAGACCAAAAGAAAAAACGACTTGCGTGGATTTCTGCTAAACCGGAGAAGCTAGACTGATCCAGTTTCGTTGCTTTTCCAAAAAAGTACTTCCATAACCTTTGGGTAGTGTCTGAAGGTCTGGAGGGGGAATTTGAGAGGAAGAGGATGCGAGTTAGGAAGTGATCTAGATCTTGGTTTGCCCAGTTGATGACGGTTGAGTTTTCTAAAATCTCTGAGAATAACAAAAAGCAATAGTATGAAGTATCTAGTTTATTATGCTTTTATAATGAGTATATTATGTAATTTCGGCGTAATAATAAAAAAGCATTCAACCTGTTGAAAACGGCAGCCCTTCTTCACTATCTACACCAGCTAGCCACGGGATTTTCGCGAATTCACCGTTTCTAAGCATTTCAATCGGGGCTTTGGGTAAAAACGTTGTTTCGTCGTTGACAGCCTCGATAGATGGAGCGTACTTTCCTAAGGCGGGTCTTGGAGGAACCTAAAAATCAAATTAGTTTTTCAGTTTATGCGAATTAGCTAATAAACTTTCATCGTATCTGAATAATATATTGTAATTTTATTAAGATATTTCCTTTACCGTCATTTCAATATGAGTTCGAACAATATCCCGTGGATCAGCCTTTTTCAAACATTTCACCATTTCTTGACTATCCCCAGTTGGACAAGAGACCCTCCCAGCTAAGCTTTGAGCTTGCTCCCGGGGATATCTACTGTAGAGCCAGGTATTAAGGACGCAACCGCTTTGGGAAATTGCACGATGGAAAAGTCCTGTAGAATTTTTTTAGAAAGTTAAATAAATTAATTTCTCAGGTGGTTTACAGCCAAAATTGATTACCCGTTCTTGGCTTGTGCAAAGTCTAGGCCAATTTTTGTCTTTTACCTTTTGTCAGTGGAGAAAGCATTAGAAAGTGAACTGCACCGCCGCCAGCACTCTCACCGAAAATTGTTACTGAGTTGGGATCCCCTGAAAAGTTTTTGATGTTTTGTTGCACCCACTTCAAAGCTTGAACGAGGTCTTTCATTCCTTGATTCCCTCTAATCAGTGAGTCTCCGCTGTTTAGAAAACCTATAAAAAGTCAGTTTAATCATATGGATCTCGCGTCATTTCCTCATATTGCCAAACTTCATAGAAAACCTGTTTTTCGCGGTGGTGGTTTCAATAATTGCATTGCTTACCTAAAGCTCCAAGTCTGTAATTGACGCCGACCATCACGACGTCCTTGACAAATGAAAAGATATTTTAAAATCAAATTTTAATAGATATAGTTCTCTTCCACCAAATAATGTATTTACCTCGTCCATAAAATACGTAGGCCTAAACAGAAACAAATATTAAAGTTTAAACAAAATTAGTTAATATGTAAATTTAAGATGTACTAACCTGTATATATCTGAACTGCCTGATTGGAAGCCTCCACCGTGAACCCAGAACATGACCGGAAGTAGTTTTCCGTTATTTTCGGCTGCCTTTAAATACGAACCATTTTTAATCTTATTTCATAAGATTATAATATAATTTACATAAAAATTAAAACTTTTTTCTCTTACTTTTGGCACATGCACGTTTAAATAAAGACAGTCTTCCGAACCCAACATGAAACTCGTAATTACATCGATTTGATAACATTGCGAGCCAAAACTAGTTGCTGAACGGATTCCATCCCAGTCCTTAGCTGGTCTTGGAGGCTACAATAAAACCAATTTAAATACTGGACCTAATATTTATTTTAATTTTGACTTACTTCAAATCTGAGGGATCCCACAGGTGGCTCTGCATAAGGTATCCCAAGGAAAGAGTAGTAATCCCGCCCCTCCCTTGATTTTGCTGTGAAGCCTACCAACCTCCCGTTCTTTGTATTGATCACTGGACTTTCTTCACTTTTCCAAAGAGTATAAAGCACGTAGGCAATCACCACAATAAATATTCCGCTCAGTTCCACGTTTTCTTCTCCTGTTGAAAAAACTTTTCTCTGGGATATCAACGGGTGGGGTAACGGAAGGAACTGGATTTGAGCTCATTTTTTAAAATTTATTCTCTTAAAAATTTCAAAAACTATGGAAATGGCTTTTGTTTGGTTACTTTACAGTCAAAACAGCGTCTGCCTAGCTGATTAAACCTTAAAAATAAAACGATGCTGCCTGTTTGTTTTTCTCCAGTTATATAAAACCTCATTCATAATGAATTAGCTTGTTAAAGTGCTTTATCTCATTCTTCATAATTAAAACAGAAGCTTTGATAGTAAAAGAGGATGGGCAAGGGAAAGATTTCATTCATCAATGCCTATGTCTCACTATAATTTGACCTTCTTTCAACTTTAGTATTAACTGCCAGTTTCATCAATAACAAAATAAATTATATTAACAACATCGTCATCATCAATTATTGATATGGAGGAATACAAAGAAGAGAAGGAGATGAAATGAAGGAAAAGTTGACCTTATTCAATTAAAGATTTATGAAACACTCTAAATTCTGAAAGTGTGGGCAAAATCCTATTTTCAGGTATTATGAAAATGCTTCTTGTTACAAGGTTGATGATGATTTGATTCATGAAGTCCGGATGCGTCTAGTTTTTGTCTTGTTTTGCCCCAAAAGTGTAATAGAAGGGTTATATAATTATGGAAATTTAGTTTTGATGACGTAAATGAATAATATTATGAAATCAATAGATTGGAATTTAAAAGATGAATTGACAAAGCACTAAATTTACCTTTAAAAATGATATTATCTCGGAATTGACAGCTGACGTGAGTGCTCGTTGACTACTCTTGATTATTTTTTCAATTGAAAACCCATTTCCATTTTTTCCTTGATTATGATTATTAACGACCTTTTCATATCTTTAAATCAATGCTTGGACTTTGACCATCCACACGTCGCAATTGTCGCGATAAAACAGGGAAAAGGTCAACCATGTAATTTATTATGCATGCAGTTTTTGCTGATTTATGCTTGTGCTTTTATAACCAAGTATGGAATAAACATGCAAGTCAAATGGAAAGTATGAAAAATAAGTCGCCAGACGTTTCAAGAGCAATTTTGTATTTGCCAATTATTAAAAATCTTTTTTTATTTTTTCCACAAAATAATTAACAATTTAAAATAATACCTGATTTTATAAACCCGCGGATTTTGAAAAGCTTTTTTTTTCTTCGATAATTTTAAAGAGCCCGATTTTATATAACTTTGCTTTAGGAGAATATCAGAAGAGCCCAATTAAAAATAATAACTTATTCTTCTCTAAACTTATGTATACAAAGAGAACAACTAACTAGTTTAAGAGTTATATTTAAACACTTAAATATAGTTTACTACACTAATTTAATCACAATTCGTATGAGATGAGACTTTTTCCCAGAGGAAAGAATATGTTTAACCCAATTTCGTATTGTACTCTAGTATTCTAAATTATGTCGCAGTTTGCCCCTGTAATAAATAAGCTAAGCAAAGATAGCATATTGTACTTTAATTTTGTTGCAGATTTCCCCACAATTCAACAATTTATAAATTAAATTTTTTGTATCAGATCTTAAATACGTATCTGTGTCCAAAATAAAAAAATGCATAAAACGAAACTTTTGCGATGTTTAAGTCTTGTAAATCTTCAATTTTTAAATTTTGTGTAAAAGATTGTTTTTGCAAAATTAAAGATACCGGTACAAGAGCAAACACAATTAACTATATTTAAACCAAACCCATAGTTAAAATTTAACTAACCTATCGTTAAGATATGTATACGAACAAGTAAAATATAAATCTTTTCTCATTCGATCATTCANAGCAAACACAATTAACTATATTTAAACCAAACCCATAGTTAAAATTTAACTAACCTATCGTTAAGATATGTATACGAACAAGTAAAATATAAATCTTTTCTCATTCAATCATTCATTCATTTACAGCAAAATTCGTTTTGGCAAAAGGTTTTTGATATTTTGAGAAAGCTTATTTGGGTTTCATTATATGAAAGAGGGGTTGTTAATACCAGGACAAAGTAAATTATGCAAATTTCTTAAATTTGCTTTTCTAGGGAGTATGACAAGGTTAAACTTTTCATCCACTTCTGTTTAAAAATTTTTGACTGGTAAAATCTTTCTGGGATAATAATCCCAGAGAATTAAATTTCTTAATCGCTAATTAAAAATTAGTCAGTCAGTATTATAATTAAATCCGATGTTTAAAAATGCTGCTGCTTTTTTCTTTAATTCCGATTATACAATCGGATCTGTTCCAAGTCTATTATTCTGTCCCTGTATATGAATACGTTTCCAACCATTTACTATATGAATCTACGTTCAATGCAAAACTGTTCATTCCTAAATTCTTTAGCTTCATTAGGATTCAGCAGCAGAATTAAATCCTTCACAAGGATGATTAAAAAATCTGTATTTGTCGTCTCTCAGGTATTTGAGGTTTGAAATTTTCCAACATTATAAATGTTTTCTTGTGTGTGCGTCTGTGTGAGGTTTCACAGGTATCTATTCCACAAGGAGTTTATGAGGAAGTATTATGTACAAATAGGTTAAAAACACGATTACCTACGAAGTTTCCAAACAACGAGTAGTAGTATTAATGATGATGGATAATGAAAACGATACGAAGTCCACTTTTATTATTTACCTAGTCTAGCTTAAATATAATTTTCTCTCCATTCTCTTTAGCCTTAGTCCATTTTCTTCTTGAGGCTGTTCAATTGTCCGGTTAGGCTGTCACTGTCGGTGATTATGGAGGAGCGCTTTTGATGGCGACTGGCAGCCGCTGCTGCTCGTCTCTGCGCGTATTCCTAATAAAAACAAAAAATAATGTTTTAGGAAAAGTAATTCCGGAATTTATTGGGTTTTGCAGAAAGCTAAGCAGAGGAATAAGTCGATGAATTGCTTATTCAGCGGGTATTTATTGAGGGCAAGGAACGAATAGATTCCAAGGAAGAGTATTTGTTTGGAAAGTCTTTAGTAACTCTGTAATTACAACAATTACGTAATGATTGCTTTACAAAGTAAGGATCTGTTCTCTGTCTCCATCAATTTTTCTATCATCTCAGAACCCACGTATCCGTTAATTCTAAGAATTGGAGTTAATCAAAAAACTTGAGAAAATATGCAAAAATGGAAATCTAAAGAGGTATAAGTAGAAATAGAACATTTTTAAAGAGTCCTGCGGTTTTCTCATTTTTTGTAAGAGGGATTTGATTAAAGTTTTTATCTCTTGTGCTCCTCCCATGGCTCGTGCCTTTTCCTTCTCCCACTCGATCTAATTTTCTTGATGTGAGTCTGTAAATAGACATGTTCATATCATCTGTCATTACACTTGGGTGGATGGTAAAAGCAGAAATTTCGTAATTTTTTAGCAAACTTTTTCAGTTTTACTAGTTTTCTCTTAAGGTAGGATATGAGTTTTTTAAATTACACTTTTTTAATTTTTCTACCTCCTACGCAATCCAAGATTCATCAAATTAAGAAGCCAGAGAGAATAGCAAAGATTATTGCGAAATTGAAAATGAGTACACACATGTCAGCATACTTGTGAGCAAGAACAACTTTCTCTATTGCTTATTACTTTAGAATCTATCCCAGGTGAGTTCAGATTTTTTATTAGAAAACTAATCAAAAAACGGGGTTTCCTCAAGGTTTGGAACTTACTCGTGGTTGAGCTAATATTTAGCTCGTTAAAAAATAACATTTTCAAAACAAATACTTTATAAAAATCCGTCTCTAATTTGGCAAGAGCCTTGGGCTAGATTTTTATAGTGCTTTGACAAACAAACTCGTTTTTTTACAAACCTCGGTCACTTTCTCTGGAGCCTCCTGACATTCCCAGACTTGTACAACCGCCTACAATTAAGTAAAACAAGAGACTATTTTTTTGCTTTTTTCCACCCACGCAGGGATTTCAGAGAGGAAATCCTATTGGAAGAATTTTCGTTCGAAGCAAGACAATCGCTGTGTTTGAGAGGAACAAGGAAAAAAGATTGATGTGAAGTGGAAAACGTCTTGTTAACAAGGTCCTAATTCCTAATGGAATTCAGGAAAAAACTAGCTTTTTTCCTGGTGGTTGGATCAGGAACGTTCAAATTATAATTAAAGAGAAGGATCCTTTAGAATCAATTAATTACATCCGCCAGAAAAAAACCCACGCTGTAAATTTACTTTTTAAAAAAGCTTTTTTCTGGTCTAACGGCTCGAAAGAATTGTGAAGGAGAGTGATGTGTGGGCAGAGAAGAGAAGAGGATAGAAAATGGATGGATGGGTTTACGGGTTTTTGCTAAATTGACTTCATTTTCTATTATTACTTTATTACAAGGAATAAAAATGTTGCCGTTGCATGTAATTGGATATGTGGATATTCTGTAATAATATTGAGATTACGCAAGCAAACCACTTTTTACTATATCCAGGCCGTATTATTATTCTTTATTGTTAACATGACGTGTGTGCGTTACAATAGAGATTGTCTGTCTGAAGAGCCTGTTCATAAATGATTTCTGGGAAGCGTCCAGTAATTTGAAGGGAGCTAGTGGAAAGGGTTCCTAACTGTCCTAGACCCTCCCCCAATAGACTTGATGTAATTTATGAACGACCTCTTCACCATATGCCTCGAATTTTATTTCTAGTGAGAATAAAATTCGACATGATTATTATGACAATGCATGGAGAAGAGGATAGTGAGAAAAAAGAATAGAATAGAGATGGAAATTTGCGTGGGCGGATTGTATAGAGGACAAGTAAAAGGATATGCGGTCCACGGCTCTTTCCTGGCAACAACATAGACACCGCTTTGGAGTCCTAAGGCGCAGGAAAAATCTATTGTGTTTGATTAAGGTAGAAAACTAGCTTTTTTCACGACCTCCAACAATTGCCCTTGACATGTCGTATCTTTTTCTCTTGTAATCCACGAGAGCTCTAAAGGATACTTTGACCTTTGAAAAAACTCCCAGGTACCCTTTTTTAATATAAGATGCTGCCCTAAAATTACTTTTCCAATTCTTTTCAATGCATAATTTACCTCCTCGTTAAAAAACTCCCTGGTTCCTCTTTCATTGTCCAGCTTTGAGATTAGTTTTCCCAAAGACTCTTTCTCTTGAAATGAACCGGTGGGATGCAAACTCTGAGAAAGTCGTCAGAATAATAAAACCCAATTTGCAAGCCATTTGGAAGTGGAAAAGGACACGTTTTCGCCTACACCAGCTCATCAGCGTAACTTGAGATTCGCTTTGAAGAGTAAAAACGTGAGCTGGACTAGTCCCATTCTCTGATGGGTAAATAACGGATTTTAATGAGAAAAAGTCATAATAATCATGTCCTTATTTACTTTTTCTGTTAGAATTTCAGGTGAAAATATGCTTTGTTGACATTTTTCTTCCTCCTACCAACGCCCATCTCTGTTAAACTTTTGGCCTTTACAGGATCCTTGTTTTAAAGATGATGATGAGATGGGATGTGGGATTTCTCCCAGGATCAGTAAAAAAGACGGGGAAATGCGGAGAGAAAAGGTCAAAGGTGAGGAAAGTGGCCCAGCGGCACTTGCTTTTAAGACTTTTCTTTACTTAACGAAACAAAGGAAAATGTTAAAGAGAGATTTGAGAGCTTTGCAGAGTATCTTGCTTTCAGTTTCATTTTTTATTACTTTCTCCTTCCGTTTGTGAAGAAAGTTAATCTGTCAGGATGCAACAAGCTAAGGATAAAAAATGGTGTTGATGGCACCACCTATTTTGACTATCCCTTTTCCAATTCCCTTCAAAAC
>JAANSO010000421.1:0-34037 GCA_036507315.1 Lepidocyrtus fimetarius
ACCACAACAATCCGCGTCCGATCAGCAAGATAACTCCGAGGATAAGCCAAATGAAGAAGTCTCTATTGAAAAGGAAGAGGAAGAAGAAAATGAAGCTGAGAAAAAAGTTATCGAAACGATTTTATCAAAACGGATCAGGCATGGTGTTCTGCAGTACCGTATTAAATGGAAAGATCATCCTGAGGAAGAAAATTCATGGGAGCCAGAAGATAAGCTTAAAAATTATACCAACTTGTTGGAAGAGTTTAATGAGAGGTGGATTGCAGAAAGATTGGAAAAGAAGAGAAAGAATATTCCAAAACCAGGTCCTGGACGTGGTTGGAAAAAGAGGAGATTGTCGGCTATACAGTTTCAGAAAAAGCAACGGGAAAGGCGAGCAGCAGCTGCAGAAAATAAAACTGAATCTGACGATCCACCAATCAACCAAGAACCACTTTCTGAGGCAGATCAAAACAATCAGAAATACCTTAACAGACGTGGTCAGATTCTGGAGGAGATCTTAGGAGATTCTGACGGTGATGGCGACCTCAGCGAAGACATGAGCAGTGATGACGATCGCAACGACTAGGGCTCCAAGATATTGACTAGCTTTGCTATATATTCTAATTTATTCACGGAAACATTATTAAATGATGCTAAAATGTAATTTTAAGTTATTCGGGCAGTTTTAGAGTAAAAATTTAAGCCCATACAGAATCTCAATTGTTAAATAGTCTGAAATTTAAAATTATGTTTTTGAATAAAAATGAACCCAAATTGTGTTTATTTTGCAAAAATTAATTAAGCTTATTTTCGTCTTATTCTGCCCATTAATTACAAGTCCCGTATTTTAAAGATCATCTCTGAATTTAAAGATCGTATGAATCGATTCTGCTAGGGATTATTTCTTATTATTTAATAATCTTTTTGAACCATGTGATAATTCCATCCCAATGTGTAAGTCATCATTAAAAAAACATGAATCTACTTTTTTCCATTTTGTTAATGCAATTTCACAAGCTACTTTCTACATAAATTATTCACATTTTTTAATTATATCATTCTTCCGTAGATTCTTCATCTTCCCTGTCCATAACTTCAACACTTACTTTGTTAGATCTCTTGAATTCGGTAAGCTAGTAAAATTGAATACAGCTTTCATTCTATTTTGTTGTTGGATGCAACCCGAATCATCTTATTTCATGTTTTCCATCTTTCCGGGCTCTGATGGGAAATGGCACTACCAGTTACTTTGCAGTTTTCTATTTTTCTTTCTCTGCGTTTGATGAATAAGTCGTCAACAGTAGGAGATTATGCATATTAAGTTTTGTTCGTATGAAGAATCCCTCATGCGTGAACCTAAGCCTAAAAAGGATCTACTTTTTTCTTTATTGATTCATTATTCGGGTAGCCCTTGTGTGGTATATTAATATTTAACAATGATAATAGATGGCAATAATAATATGGATTACCTTTAAAGCTGGAAACGGTGCAAATGTAAAAGGAAGATTTTCCTCTCTTCCTCTTTATTCCTATCCTTTTCGACAAAATTGCAATTTTCTAGAGGTTATACTGCGGATTTTGTGGACCCAGTGGTATACGGCATTGTGGTGGTAGTGGCACTCAACCAAACCATATTTTCAATTTCGATTTCATCTTACCCTTCCATGCACTCACTAACTCCATTCTGTTCTCCCAGACTGGGACAAGAATCTGTAAAACCTGTTTCTGAGCTGGTCTTTGAAAGACCTAATAATAAAGTAGAACAGGATGTGTATGAACAGCAACAGCGAAGAGTCCACACAATAAAATCAATTATTATAATATAAAATCCAAATACTCTCCACTCCAGTCGACTGGAGTCAGCTTTTTTGAACTAGCAGCAAAGCAAAGGAGACGTAAGCAGCTTAAAAGATTTCTTTGTACATTAAAATAAACAGGGACAGAAGTCTTTGCACTGAAAGACTTGAGACTAAAAGAGAAAAATAATAATATTCAATAAAAATTCCATATTTTGCAGGCTAACCTTACCAACAAAGGTTTCAGGTTTTTGAAACAGACTTAAAAGTTGGCCACATTTTACTCTCAATTTAAAGAGAACAGAGAGTAGATAGAAAAGTAGAAAATGAGAAAATATTACTAGGTATATATTTTCTGAAGTCCCAACTGAGGCCGGAGCAGAGTACTGGAGGAAAGGTCGATAAGGAGCAAGGAAAGTAAAAAGAAACTTTCTTTCTTCATATTCCTTCGTCGACTTCCTCTGCGAATGAAGAAGTTTAATGTGAGGGTCAGCAGAGCATTAAGAGCAGCAAAAGAAAAACTTTATATAATAGAAGAGTATAGCGATGAAACAGACTTAAAAGTTGGCCACATTTTACTCTCAATTTAAAGAGAACAGAGAGTAGATAGAAAAGTAGAAAATGAGAAAATATTACTAGGTATATATCTTCTGAAGTCCCAACTGAGGCCAGGAGTACTGGAGGAAAGGTCGATAAGGAACAAGGAAAGTAAAAAGAAAGTTTCTTTCTTCATATTCCTTCGTCGACTTCCTCTGCGAATGAAGAAGTTTAATGTGAGGGTCAGCAGAGCATTAAGAGCAGCAAAAGAAAAACTTTATATAATAGAAAAGCATAGTGCCTGCGATTTTCTCTTGTTTTCCTCTCCAATTTAAACACAGAGTAAATCGTATCAACACTAGAAAAGTTAGCCAAAGATGAAGAAAGTAAAAGGAAAATACCGTCTGCTATATATATTCTCTTAATATATTCCATCGGGAATGTGGACAGGTGAAAAAGGCATGGGAAATATTCAAAAGTTGAAGGGTATGATTTTGAATGCGTTTCACATTCTATTCCACTTTCCACAGACGAAGAGGGAAAATTCACACAGGTGAACGTGGTGGCTGGGAGTAGAAAAAAGGAAAGGAATTTTGCTTTGCCCTTTTTTCATTATTTTGAATTCTTTCCCTTCTATATCTCCACTTTTGTCTGTGGTTTCCTTTTAAAATCGTTGCAGATTGAGAAAGTAGTTTAACATTATGAGGTAGTGGAAGGAAAGTTGAGAAAAGTGAAAGAAGAATGAAATGGAAATATAGTTTGCAGAGTGGGACGACGTAGATGTGATCTTCAATTCATTTTTGCATGCTCGATAAACCCAGTCACGTATTCAACTGGAGCAAAATATCTTCCTCTTTCCATTTTCATTTCTCTTTGTAAGATAATCATGAGAAAAGGAAATGAATTTGTAAACTTTTTTCTTATTTCGCTCAATCTCTCAGCTATTCTTTAGATGCTGCTACTATTCTTAAGTTCCAGTGGGTCAGCAAAGAGTAAAGTTTTGATAGACGGAAGAATTTACTAGGAACTTGGAGACAATTCTAAAAATGAATGCGTTTTATAAAAGTTTTCAAATATATTTCATCATACGTCTTCATTCTTTGACTAGGCTCAACACCTATGTTTCCCCAGCCAAATCTCACTATTGCATGCATGCCACTATCTAACCCTGTCCCTTTTAGTAAACGTCTTCTCCTTCTTCCTGTCATGCAATCAATTTTTATTTTGTATAAGTGAAAGTCTTCCTCAAAGAAAATAAAACCAAAAACTTTGTTTTTCCTGTGTGACAAACAACCTAAGTTGCTGGTATATTCAGCTCAGCTTAAGTTTAGAAATATTTCACCTTTTTTAAAACTTTGTTCCAGTTTTTAACTTTATAGAAATTTTTTGACACATGTACTACACGTTGTATACTTCGTATTTCAAGTCAATGTTAAAAAGTGGGCATTGTTGTCAGTTTGTCAGGATAGTCCAATGAATTTTCTAAAAATAGGTTTATTTTCTAAATATATTTGTACATTGTTTGTTATTTTTTATTAATATTAGACAATTATGCAAGAGATGCAATTCACAAAACAAAATAAACATTTGTCTTTGTCCTTACAAAAGCAAAAATGCAAACACAAGTATTTCATGCACTTTACTTTCCATCAAACAAATTTGTACTATGATCTCCTTCCTGTTACTTCTTTGGATAAAAAACAGACGCAAATACGAAGAATGTCTACGTCATGAATGTTTCCATTTCATTTCACAGATCTTTCATTACAAATAAAGCAAAAGAAACGGAAAGTGGAGTAGGTAAAACTTTTGGATAATAATGGATACACTACGATTACCATTCCATTTCGGATTCATATACCTATTCATATATCTTTTGTATTTTTCATGTAAATATTCCATCGTGCAATATCCTGCATTGAATCATTTACTAGTTCAGATGACGTCCATAAAATTTTAGGTCTGCTTAAGTCAGTTTCCTGTCTCTTGCTTTTTACTTGCTATACGTAGAAAAGCACTTCATTCACAACAGTTTAGCGCTAGAGTCATTTCATATTTTTCATGGGAAGCTTTTGTCTTTTTTGTCAGTATTTGACCTTTTTCAAGCATCATTCTCCAAAAATAAAATAAAAAGAGTGAAGCGTAATAATGGAAACCTCAAAAAAACTTGAAAACCGAGAAAAATGTTTGTCATGCTCATGTGTCTCCTCATATATGGCGTAGTCTCATCCTACATAACAGCAAAGAGAAAACATTCCATCAGTAACTTATTTGAGCTGGAATAAAAAGAGATCACTGTAAACACAAAAACAAAATATCCGGAAGGATATGTATCCATATCCAAGCCTAATTCATATTTAACAAGAAAGGAGACGCAAAAACAGAGACGATATTACAAAAATATATGTTTTATGCAATCTTTTCTCATTTGGTATATTTTTGCTTTTTTTCAAATTTTCCCAAAGCAGTTTTCTTTTTTTGTGACGACAAAATATATTTTTATCGAGAAAGAGAAAGCAAGCTATTTGACGGATTTTGTTTTCCAGGAGAAACACAGCATGAGAAAAAGCAAGAAAAAGAAAAATGAGCTGAGCGTCATTTGCAGGAGAGAACCGTTACGAGCAACACGGATTGGCTCTGATCATAATCGTCCTCAGCCTGTCCACCCATCCATCTCAACTATCTAAGCAATATGGTCTTTGGAGGGGAAATGAAAAGTAGTTTTTCATATCCTAAAATAGAAACAACGTTTTCCTCTTAATAATAATATGTAGCTACTGTATGTATGAGTTTTGTCGCAAGCAAAAGTGCAAAGTAGAAAAGAAAGTTTTTCTTCTTTATAATCTGACATTGAGCTATAACGAACATTTGAGAGGAAAGTCTTTTCCTTCCCACCAGAGATTCTTTCTTTGAAAAGCTGTATAACAAGACAGGACTTTTTAATCTCCTTAAAAATACAAGACGAAGAAGAAAATGATAGTAAAATAGTATTCATTAAAAGGAACCAGGAATAAAAAGAAAAAATAAAGTTTCAAAATGATTATGGGAAGTAGGAGTAGAGGAGGCTGATGGCCCAGCATGGATTTGATCCCATCATCCCACCTCCCAAGTAAGCAAAGTAGAGAAGTAAAGTTCATTTGCACCCACTTATCGTTAGTCCAATACTTTTGCCACTGATGATGATGATGACAGATGAAAGTGTTTTTAAAAAATAAAACCAAGTGGAAACTTTCTCTACAGCTCATTTCAAAGTCATTCTATTTCCATTCTTCTTAGAAAAAAATAAAACACGTAGAAAAGTCAGTGAAAAGAAAATGAGCAAAGAAAGAAAGATTGCATGAAGAAGGGACGTGCCGCTTGTGTAAATGACTTTGCCTGTTACCGTGTCGATGGCATTTAAACAAGTCTGAGGGTGGTGGTCGCTAGCTACCCTGTCCAGAAGAAGAGTTCTGTCCCTGTACTTGGCAGTTGAGTTACTTTCGCTTTATGTAGATTGAATGCTATGTCTTCAAATCCACTTTCTTTTCTAGTTATTCCCATCCTCCTCCCATGTCTTATTGGTTTTTCTACGCCTTTCCTTTCAAATTTTTGCTGCTTGGAGTTTGTGCCTTCGGGTGTAATATGGCAGAAAAGAAAAGAAAAAAAGAAAGACAGTGCAAACAGCCCGATGGAAACACTACACCCTATTGTATACTTCCATTTTTTCCGAACTGTTGTCGTAAAGAACAAAAAGTTTTTTACGACTTAAACTTACTTACGGCAAAAAATAAAATGTATGTCTCACTCATACATTGTAAATTGCATGCATGTTTCCTTTTTTGTTGACTTCCGTATTACTATTGCTTATCTGCTACTATCACCCAAAATGGATACTGAGACGGAGAAAAATATGGTGAATTGTGTGTATTATTAAGCTACTTTGTTTTATCGACAACATTTTCTCCACAAGTCTCACACAAACGGAGTGAAAGAAAATGAAGAGTGGAACTGGTGGTGGTGTTGATGGCAATGATGATGATGTTTGGGACTTTTGCTTTCCGGCAGCCCGTACACACCACCATCGTCAAAAAATACAGGAGCACAAAGGATTCTGTGCACGTAAAAGACGTAAAAAGCGAGTGTGACAGTGATAAGTAGTGCCAACAATAACACTTTCTTACTTCTTACCAGTTCCATCTGAGGTTCACAAAATAACGAGGTATTGTAAACAGCACACAACAACAACTAGCACAGATGAATGAATTTCTCCCTAAATAAAAAGTTTGTTCTTTTCAATAATGCATACTAACCAAGTTTTTTATGGAGGGAAAAGTGAGAAAAAGAAAGTCACTTTATTTGCTTTCCTCTAAATAAAAATGCAAATTAGGCAGGAAGTTAAAGCTAATTTGTCAATGACAGTAATAAATGGTTACGTAAACTTTATGACAATTTAATTAAGGGGAAAGTACTAAAAATTACTGCCCTGAGGCAATAATTTTCCCACGTACAGTAAATCTTAATCACTGTTAATCACCCACAAATAAAAAGTAGGTGATGAGGGCAATGGCAATGATAAACACAGAAAAAGTAACTTTTATAAATAGTTTATTTTTGTAAGTTGGATATGCAAAGAACGAGCAAAGTTTTTTTTAAACAAGTAGATATAAATCTAAACACTTACCAGTTGAAAGTTGGAAACGAACTAGTCATTTCATTTCCCCCAACAACTTTGTAGTATTAATCCCCGGAATGTTTTTAGGATCTTTGTTCATGTAAAATCTTGATCTTCATTTGCAAACTCCTAGTGCTTATATATTATCAAAGAAGCATTTTGAGTCTAAATATTTTGCAACTGTTTTGATACCTATTCCCAAGCACGAAACACTTGTTTGCTGATTTAATCAATTTGATGATTCGTATTTGTTTGAACTAATATCCACTATATCCTCAAGTATTTGATTATCCTTTGCAGAAAATCATTATAAAACAGTTTAACTAGAGCTCTTTCACAAGTACTGCACGTATGCGATTTGTTATAATGTATTAGTAATTTGCTAATAGCTGCTGCTGTTATCATATTACCGGTGCATGACAGAATTTCCAGCTTATATTTGTACACCCAGCACGCATTTTAATAGCAGAACTACTGGTGATTCCAGCAATCGATTAGTACTAAAACCACCCAAGCTGGTTTCACGGGCACATCACCGGGATATCATCAAATGTAAGTTTTTTGTTTCATTTTTATCTCTGCTGGAAAACAAAAAAGAATTGAAAGCGAGTTTTCTCTTTTTGCCTTAAATTTTGTTTACCACTTTTGTTTCACAGTGCACACATACACAAAGATATTATTAGGCAGGGGAAGCAATGACGAAAACAAAAAATGTGCTTTACATTTAGTTTGGAATCGGACTGCTGCCGGTTTCCCTATCTAGTCTGCTTTTTCAATTTTTTGCAGCATTTTGATAAAAAAGAAACAAAATTTTAGCACGCATCTGGTCGGGATTATTTTTTATGGCCATTAATACATTTTTCTTTCATCCAAACCACTTTTATTCCCAGCGTTGTTTCCCTTGTGTAGTACCACGGATGGCAATATTCTTATTTTTGTGGTAGAAGCATTCAATCATGAAGTTTATTTTTTATTGTTATGGAGTGAAGAATGTGTAAGCCTTTGAAGAGAAGGAGGGAGATGATAAAAGTATTTCTGCAATTCTTTAAAAATTGGGAAACGGCTTGTTGTTCCAAGTTGAAGGCTTTTGATCCGCATCGTCACCATCATGTTGACACAAATGCATGGGAGCCAAAGAGAAAGAAAATCTTTGAAGAAGGAAATACGATAGAATTACAAAATATATTTCTTCTTTTTAAGCTTTCCAGTACTTTTTTGTAGTTTTATTGAAGTTGTCTTGTCGTTCCCATGTAGGATTTCTTGTAACGAGTACTACTATGCTGACGTTGTTATCGCTGGGGAAGCAGTAAGAGAAAGCGTTGTTGTTGTCGATGATGTAATGTTAGTCGTTGAGAAAAAGGAAACTTTTTTAGCTCAGCTTTCCTTTCAACTTAAAAAACCAAAACCCCGGAAACATGGAGCATAAGAAGAAAAAGAAAGAAGTTGGTTTCGTCGTGTGAAAAAGATGAGGAAAGAATCATCCACTTCAAACATGATTCAATCGATGTCTTTGGTGACGTGGCCATGTACTGGCAAGTTCGCTTCAATCAACCAAAAATACGATGCGTAAAGAACTTTTCTAAAGAAAATAAAAAGAATATTGTTAGTTTCAGCCATCGTTCATGAAAGATAAAATTACATTCGTTAATTTAAACGGATTTTATTAACAAAAGGTGCACATTACAATTAAAGCCAGATATGCACAATTTGTCAACAATATCCTCCTCTCGTGAAAATCCACCAAAAATACTAAACGGAAACATTTGTATCAGACAAACTAAATCCTGTTTTCTCTTAAATAAAAGGAAAGCTAGGTGCGTGTGAGTTTTTTTCGGTAGAAATCTAAACAAATTCAAAGCACGCATGGAACATTTTTCCCATTTTATATTAATGGAATGATCCAAACAAAAAAACCATATCCAAACAATAGGTTCACAAAAGGCTGTCGCAAGTTGAAACTGAAAAAATAAAAACCTGTCTAGTAACTTTTTTCTTTGTACACTTGTTTCATCCGTCCTCAACACTCGCCATCACAACGTGCCCTGTCCTTAACCGTCATCCTCCCTCTCCCACCTTTACATTTCTGCTAACCTTTTCTTTTGCTTTCATTTTTCGCAAACGGTAATGATAACAAAAGGTTTAAAAGCTGGAGAATAATGAGCAAGTCAAACCAGAAACAGACTTTATTTTTCCTAGTTGTTCTTCTTTGCAGGTCTGCCAGCTTTTTTCTCTTTGATCAATAATGCATTTTGTTCTCCTTCATGGTTTCAAGAACATGTTTCCATGCTCCATCATCACGTCACGTCACACTCACGTCGACCATCTCTCTATCTACCTTGCAACCTACATCTTTCGTTCACCACTTAATGAACCTAATTTAGCAATGAAAGAAGGCACAGGCAAGTAGGCTTTACTGCTAGTCGTATATTTTTAAGTTCCTTCGCTTAAGTAAGTTTACCTTTCGATAATGAGGATGAAAATGAACTAGTAGGACGATATAGTCATAATGTCAACACGATGAAACTTTTCTACCTGTACATTTTTTAGAACTTTTTTCTTCTAAAATGAAAAAAAAAAGTTTTATATAAGGTAAGAAAAAAGAGCGCTGTATGTGTGAGTCTGAGTTAATATTGTTGGTTAATTAGTGTATGCATTCGAAACTTTCTACATTGTATACAGTGAAAGGTACAGGGAAAGCATGGAAAATTTAATATCTAGAAAACAACAAATTATGAAATTATGTTCTGCAGACTACAAAGTTTTAGAGTCAGGAGATGTTCCAAAAAAGGTTTTTTTTATAAAATCAACCATTCTTTTTACTTTTTCGTTATTATTGTTGCCCAACTTATGTACAGCAGCGAGTCGAGTTTTTTCCTGTGCTTTTTGTTTGATCATCAAACTGAGTTCAAAGAAAAACGAAAGAAATATTACTTTATATTTCGACTAACATTTATCTGACCTGAGTGCTCAAAGTAATCACGTTTATGCATTGTTTACATATAATTTTTAGCACTTCACTTGCACAAAGCTTTGTTGAAAAAAGGAACACGCCCTTTGTTGAAAAATGTTTTTCACTTCATTTTTATTTATTCATTTTCCGACTTTACAAAATAAAATATACATGATTTTATCAGGCAGATCAATATTGAAATCAAATCCAAAACTTTTGTGCTCTTTCTTTTATGATAATTGCTGGCAGTGTATGTACCTTTTTAAATTTAGTAATAGTATCTTTTTAGTCATTTTGTTGTAACTACTAAATGCATGCAAATCCAGCTAATTACCACTTTTTCTAGCAAAATGTGAAGAATTGATGTGGTAATATAGGTGTTTTTTGTCAACATATTAAGCGTTTTAAGTAGATTTAATGAATGTGTGATATAAAGTTATACTAGATATTTACCTTGCACGAATAATTTTAAGTTTAAACATATTCGTATTTGAATTTTAAATACTAGTGGTACAAATAAAACCCCTCAGTTTTCAATGTAATGAACATATTGCATAGAACTTGAGATTTCTCACGACTAATTAGCTGCTTCTAGTAGACTACTAAATTGAAAACGTATGTACACAGACATAATGCAAACTTTATTTTGATATACCCTGTTAAATAACCGAGAGAGAATTCCAAACAAAATTTCAATGAATGCAACAACATTCTCATCATTACAGCTATTCATTCTTTATACAAACCCTTTGAATTAAATGAACCACGGAGCAGAGAGGGTAAACAAAGCAGAAAACAGTGAAAGCAGGCATACAAAGACAAGGGAGAAAATGTAGTAAGCTTTTTAGCAATTGTAGGGAGACACACACATGGAGTGGCACTAAATATAACATACAGAAACTAGAAACTCTATCCTTGCTAATGACTAAGCCACTGATTATAATAGAAAACGGCAACATACAGAAACAGGCATTAGACGAGTAAAAGTCGCAGAAATATAAAAAGTAAATTCATTCAACCATTTTTCAATAGCACACATCTGTTAGCAGTAGTAACAAACCTATTTACTCAACCTTTAAAAAATTAGCTAAATCGGACCAATTTTTTATTTTAAAAATTGCAAAACTAACAGTTCAGTTTTTAGAAATTGCTTCATGAATATGCATGAAAAATAACTACAAAGGTTTACAAAATACCTTCATCCGTGAAAAATTACTGTTAGCATTTATCCAATGTAATTATAAAGCACAACAGAAATCGACTAGACGGAAATTTGTCCAACTCTGACTCTGATTGAGTGAAAAGTTGCCTTAAAGCATTTCCCGTACTTTGCAAATCTCTCCACAATATCTTTCAAACAAGCAAAATCTAGATGCAGTTTCCATAATGGTGCTGGAATTTACTATCACGTACTCATCTCTTATTGTTAAACCGTAATATGAACACGTTCAAGTTCCCTAATGAATGGTTAGGCCTTTTACGCTTCTGTCATTATGTCAGCTTTAGTTTCAGAAATATTCGTTATTATGCTTTAGAGCGATAATACACTGCTTCGCATCTTCTATTCAACAATCATATTTTATTTTGTTCCTCATCAAATGACAAAGGACCGTCTCCATTTTTCCGTTTTATTAGTGAAAGAGAAGCTATTTCCATTCCTTCTCACTTCATTATCGTCAAAAATAATAGCAATAATAATGAGAGAAGATGCTCCCTATATAAATGCAGATGGGCTGCTGAATTGCTTGCATTTTGGGCTGAAACAAAAGGGTTGAATGAGGAACGGAACGTATCTTTCATCTTTATGTTTACTTTTATATCCTTTCCCCACAGCGACAACACTTTCTGTATCTGTTTCTCAATGTACAAATGGGCATCATTGTGTGTGAAAGAGCAAAGTAGAAACAGCGAAGAGGGATGTAACTTGTAACCGGGACTGAAAATAAGTGCGAGGAAGAGAAATAGGAAGTGTTCAGCAGCGTGGAGATGGATGCAAAGATGGAAATGATGGCAAAGGATGATAATGATGGCGGCGACGATATGAGAAAATGAAAGTGGAAGGAAAGTCTGATGATGAAGCTTTAAGTTAATGAACAGATCCTATTCTATGTCGTTCATTTCAACTTTTAAGAGTTGACTTTACTCTTGTATCGCTCTTAGCTATATTACTTTCTTGGGCACACCTAACAAAATACATTTTATGGAAATTCATATGAGTTGCCAAGAAGGGAATTTCTTTGGCCTATCTGTGCTATTGCTTTTATATTATTCATCTACTGTAAATATAGGCATTGTTGCTTAAAAATGACACAAAAGGGAAATGAAAAGAATATGAAAGCGTTTTATGGTGCTTATTATTACAGACTGTTGAAAAGAGCCTGTCCCTTTCCATTCAAAAAATAGCTTAAGTTTAAGTACTAGGGGGAGACAAGGTAGAGTGAGCGAGCAATGTCAACCTTATCATATGTTCATGATGACAGTGATGGTGGAAGTGGTCTGACATTAATGATGTATGTCTTGCAAAACTCTGTTATATAAGTATAAAATGTGCATATCTGTAATCTCCGAACATATATGAATTCAAGGAGCCAGATGAATGTGTACAGTTAAAAGATATTAAGAACCCGGAGAATGAAAATCAGATTTAGAAAACAAAGGTTTAGAAAGTTTTTACATAGTGAAAGTCACGAGTGGCTCTAAATGTCAATTTAGGATTTGTATTATAAGTTTATTAGAATTGCGAGAGACAATAATAATAACGTGCAGTTGAAACTAAGGAAAATAGTTGCGACAACAAATCGATATGCTTTTGCAGCTTTCTACAAAGGTATCTTACTTTTATTGCTATACAGAAGTGTTTTTACATATTTGTGAATGAAATTGACAAAAAGTTATTAATTAATGATCCAAATATAACTCATCACCTGCCATTTTGAGAGCATGTGCGAAAGTGGCTGAATAAAAGGGAAGCAATTCAAAAATACGTGCAAGGTCGTTGTATTTGTCCCCTTGTACCTTCTATCTGTCCTTCTTCTTCTTTGCTCCTGTCACTCAAATTAAAATCCAGACTGGAGAAAGGAAAGGGGATTTAGTTCAAGTCACGATTTTCCAATATTATCAGTTTGGTGAAGCAGTAAAAACAACATCCACTTTGCATTAAAAATCCCGTTTTCTTATTTAGCAAACGCATGCTAGGAGTTAATTAAAAATGCATGTTTCTCGTTTAAAGTTCTTTCAAGTCAGTTTCATGCGTGATATAATGAAGGAAAGCAGAAATCAGTTAAATTGAATAATACAGACATAAAAATAACCTGTTTTTATGTTCAGTCAAAACTTGGCAGCTGTAAATGATGACACTAAAATTAAAAATATGTTCCTGCACAAAAAGAAACTTTTGCATTTAAGATCTTACGCAATATAGTTTTAGTTAAAACAGTTTCATGCTAGCTAGCTTTGTAAAAAAATGCGGTCGGCAAAAATTTTCTGTATGATTTGATCACTTTCACTCACTCCACCTTCCAACATTGTAGTATGTAGTGGGTAAAAGCAGCTCAAATGGACCATTTCACCCCATATTGCTATCAAAGCTTGATCCTGCTATTAGTGCTTGTTTATCAAAGCTTCACTTTTAGCATATTTTGGAACATACCATCCATATTTACCAACTTGATTAATATGTTTCGAATGAAAGGCTATAGTTTTTATTAATTTCCAAATATGAGCTCTTAATTTTAAATAAAACAGGATCACATCGTTCGATATGTAGTAAACTAATTGTATAGTACCAATTATTATTTCTGTTTGAAGTATTCCTGTTACCAACTATAACCTGTGTTATCCACAATTTACAGTAGCACAAACACTTTAATAAAATATAGCACCTGATGCACATTTACGATTTATCAGGTAGTCTGATTGGATTAAAGCAACTTTGGGACTTTTTCTACTCTTGAAATGGTTTAACCTAAATTTCACCAAACTAGGTTAAGCTGCTCTAGCTACAAGTCACAGTTCATCTTTTTTTAATAATGAAAGTACTGAAAGCAACAGTTCGTTTGTATTTTGGTGTTCTATTCTCTAATTCACTACTTTTTTCTTATATTTATTCTATTCCACTAAATGATTGAACTAGTTGACTGTACAACAGGTAGAGAAGATATGCCTTGTGTTCGGCTTGTGATAAGTAAGTGATATGAGATACAATGATATTTACACGGCTTATGTGATATTAATGATAATTGCAGAGCGGCTCAAACACCCGCTTTCCCCCACTCCAGTTTTCTCTCCGCTCTTGCAGACTGAAAGTGAGAAACTAAAACATATTTCATCCTTTGAACGGAGTTGGGAGCTCTTCACTGAAACTTTGGCAAGTTTTGGAAAAGGGGAGCATGAACGAAAAGGTGCTTGGTTTTTGGAGTAGCCAACAGAAAGAAACCCCATTACGTCTGCAGCTTGCAAATGTTTGGCCAAAGCAATAGAAAGGATTCTCCATCATATTTTTCTCTGCTTTTACCCATTTCCATTAAATTCTTCCAATTGTCTGTGCACAGAAAATGAAGCAAGAACGAAGGAAAAATAATATATGACATTTTATTTTATTTATTTAGGAAAACAGTAAAACATTCAAAGAGTGAATAGCTAAAAGTATATTCTGGTGAACATTTCAAGCACGAATAATTAAAAATCGGGAATTGATCAGACAAGTTGTGTTTAATAAATCTCAAGGCTACTTATATTTAGCATTTTGTATAGATACGGAACGGCGTAGCATACATAGTCTAAAATTTTTGTTCGAATTAGATGTTTTTACTTTCGAATAGATAATTTTAAGGTCAACATTTTTGCACTTGAAGAGTTTTGCATGAGAGAAAACAAAACTAGGTCTGCATTAAAAACCAAAGTAATTACAGCACCAAAGTAAAAGAAAATTAAAGTGTGTGCATACAACTAGACTTTACCAATTCAATTTAATATTTTCTAAAACATTTACAGTCATTTTTGGAAGTTCTGGGTAAGACAAAATAAATGAATGATTAAAATGTCTCAAGTAAGCCTTACGTAATACAAGCATTATTATGCTTGTTTTTTGCACGGTAATTGTCCAAAAAGAGAGAAAATTCATGTTTTGACATTTCCAACCTTTTTAAATGTTTAACTACTTTCGTCAATAATTAATCCTTTCTTTCCTGTCCACATCTCTTTTTCTTGGATTTTACTTTCTGATAAGCCTTTTATGCTTTTTAAGGCCAACTTTTGGTTTAGTTTGGAGGCTTGTGTTGACCACATGCAAAAATAACAAGATATAACGGAACTTAGAAATGACTGGTAGTGCTTTCTTTTGCGAAAAAGTGAAAACATGAGAAAGTATTCCAAGAATTCAAGGATTATGTTGGAAAAGCGTAGGAAGGGAAAGTAATTTAATAAAAAGGAAAGGGGTCTCTTTTATAAACGGGTGAAAAACGGAACAATACCAAAAACCAAACTTTATGTAATGGTTACACCCAACGCAACCTACATTTTGATAAAAGAACCTTGGGCTCTAATCAAAATCTCCGCCTACTTAAAATTATCATAAATCTTTGAAATCAAATCATTCATCAGATAATTGCTAAAAAAATATTAATTACAGTTAAATTTTATTTAAACCCCCATAATTTGCAAAATATTTGAAACGGAAGCGGTTACAGTGATTAAACGACTTTGGATTACATAAGTCTATCTTAATAGGTCCTGTGGACGTACCGCATGCTCATTAAATAGGAAAGAGGTACATGAATGAGCCTCCCTTTCTCTGAACCTCACCTTTTGTTTTCCATCATCATAATCATCTATGGATTCACAGAAGAAAGGAAAAGTACAGTCAGCAGCGTAGCAGCCCAGCTATAGCCACACAGAGATCCCATCTGATGATGATACTCCTGACTTACCTTTTGTGCGAAAAAAAACTTTCATTCAGATGGATTTTTAAGAATGAAAACATTTAGAAAATAAATTTGTCAAAAAAGCTCTTTTGTTTATGAGGAATAAATTTGCCTATTGGGAAAATAAATTTGCAGTTTAAAAAATTGTGAATTCAGTAACACTAACACTATCTAGTTTGTAAATTATGGTAAATTTGGGAGGGATGATGGTTTCTTAAATGAAGGTGTATTAACAAATTTGAAGACTATTAGTGCAACGCAGAAGGTGCAATATAGATAAGACCTTCAAAGTGAAGTGTCTGGGGATAGTTTTAAGTATAAGATTCACTCAGTAATAAAAAGCAATCAATAAATTTGGGGGAAATGGCAGCAGCAAATGCTAAGAAAATTGAGGAAGCTCAGGAACATATTCAGAAAGCAGAAAAATGGTACTAACTAGTCATTAATTAAAATTTATTTTCTTTTAATTGTGATGTTTCTTTTGATATTATGTAGCTTGAAAACATCCTTATTAAAATGGAAGGCAGATTATGATATTGCAGCGAATGAGTACACCCTAGCTGGTAAATTGCTTTTTTAAAACTGACCACTACCTACTTAAACTGCTAATTTCAAACCGTTATGTAATATTTGCAATTTTTATTTCAGCCACGTGCTACAAGGGAGTCAAGTCATATCAGGAAGGGAAGGATTGCCTTATGAAGGCAGCCGATTGTCATAAGAAAAATAACAGGTGGGAGAATATTTCTTATGTTTACAAGAAACTACTAATAATATCCAATTGAAATAACCGTTTTCTTTTGTAAATAGCCTTTTCCAGGCAGCGAGATGTTATGAGCAAGTAATCCTAGTTTGCAAAGAACTTGGCCAATTGGAGGAAATCGCTTCATTAGCAATGCGAGCATGCGTTATGCATCAGCAACATGGAGCTCCAGATGCCGCAGCAATGTGCTTAGAAAAGGCTGCAAAAATAATTGAAGGGCAATATCCAGAACGGGCTGTGGAGTTGTATAAAAAGGGCGTTGATGTTGTTATGGTCAGTTTTCTAAAATTTCTTACAGGAGTATTATGTTCAATGTTAGTATACAAAGTTGAATAACTTTCACCTGAATAATTTGTTGTAGATTGAAGACAGACCTAGGCAAGCTGCAGAGTTTTGCGCAAAGTTCTCCAGACTTTTGGTCAGGCTTAAGATGTATGACGAAGCAGCAGATGCCATAAGGAGAGAAATTAGTATTAATCAACAAAGTGAAAATATTGCAGCAATAGGTCGCTTGGTGGTTGCACTTGTCCTTGTACAATTAGCTCGAGAAGATTACGTTGCAGCAGAAAAAGCCTTTAAAGAATGGGGAAACTGTTGCGAAGTTGAAGAGATTGGAGCGATGGAAACTCTTTTACGCTTGGTGGTTGCACTTGTCCTTGTACAATTAGCTCGAGAAGATTACGTTGCAGCAGAAAAAGCCTTTAAAGAATGGGGAAACTGTTGCGAAGTTGAAGAGATTGGAGCGATGGAAACACTTTTGCGGGGCTATGACGAAGAAGACGCGGAAGTTGCACGAAAGGCTCTCAACTGTCCTTTTATTAGACACATGGATGTTGAATATGCAAAGTAAAAACAAAAATTGATATTGATAGGTTCTTTGAGTTATCATTAAAGAATAACATTACTAATTTCGAAATTTTTAAAGACTTGCTAGGGATTTGAAATTACCACAAGGGTTGGCTCAGTCAACGAATTCACAAGTTCGTGAGAACATATCATTAGAGAATAACATTACTAATTTCGAAATTTTTAAAGACTTGCTAGGGATTTGAAATTACCACAAGGGTTGGCTCAGTCAACGAATTCACAAGTTCGTGAGAACGCTGCTCCGGTGTACAGCTCTGCTGGAGGTGCTGCTCAAGAGGACGAATCACAAGGTGGCCTGTGTTAAGTACGGTTTGCAGAATAAAATCCACATATTATTACAACGTTTATTCCAAATGTGTATACAGAACAGAAGCACTAAATGTAGTCTAACATCTGTACCAGAGTAATTAAGTGTTTCGTCTTCATCATTATCCATCTTGTTGGAACCTAGAATCTACAAAAAATGTACGAAAAATACAGAAATATTATCCATTGAGTTCAACCGTGAAATAAAATGTATTAAGAATAAATGTACTAAAAAGTAAGGATCGTTTTAGAAAGTCATACTATAACTGAAGAAAATTAAAACTTCTGTAAAATATCTTAGGGGTTTAAATGATTTTAATGTAACTGTTGTGAACAGAGAATGCGTGAAATTCATTCAGTAATGTAATTGTATGTAATAATGGAATGATCGATAGAAATATTCGGTAGTAAAGAATGGTCGATTGTTTTAATTTTCAATAATCACAATCGTGAGCAAATATTCAACATAAGCAATACATTTTTTTATTTTTTACAAGCTTAGTTGCTTACAGAAGCAAAATTTATTTTATATTATCATCTGATATATCTACAATAATTCCAGTTAATTTATTTCTGTAATTGTAGACGGTTGAAAAATTAAAAATAATGTAATTGCTGTTTATCTAGGCACCCTCTTATATTTCAGAGACCTTACCGGTCAGCTAAATATAAAAAAAACAATGAGAGGGAACATTGAGTTTTATTATTAGTAAACTTCAAAGCTTTAAAATCCCTGTATAAAAGACTTTTATTTTTGTTAGTTAGAATCATAATAAATTTCTGCACATTGTATAAGTTTAGCTTTTGTTGATCTACGAATAAATTCAAAGCATAAAAATACAGCGCTCTTATTTTAACACTGCGTGCTTCACTTTTGTGAAATATTCATAAAAGTCTACTATTGTCTTCACTACTTTGGGAAATAAATTTAAAAAAGGCAATGATCCTACCTCCATGAAGCATTCTTTCAATCCAGAGTTCGTCTTGTTAGTAGTTTAATTGATAATAATCAAATGGTTAAATGATTTTATAAAGTATTTAAATATTAAAAATGTGATTTTTGAACCATAAGAATTCTTCAATCCTTGTTTTCGTTCAATATTTTATATTAATTTTGGTGCTCGTCATGATTTATAAAACTTTTAAGCGATAATAAAAAGAAAAGATTTTATTTCCGATGAAGCAATTTCAATCCAGTCAAATGAACCATAATGATTTACATAATGTTAATATGCATAATTTAAATAATGTGAAAATAATATTAATTTTACTGATTCGATTCACCATATTAGATCAAAAAATCCGTTTTTATTATTCGATTAACTTTTTTTTGCTACAAAGAGATTTCGTTTTAAAAAAATTGGTGTTGACTTTATGCCAAATATTATGTACTTGTACGCAAATTGAATTCGGATGACTTAATTTCGGAGAGAAGCAAAATATTTAACATCATGAGTATGTAGTTTCTATTATTATTCGTTTAAAATAGATATAAATAACATCAACAATGAACGTCAATAAAAATATAGACTTACAGCAAAAAACATACATAAAAACAAATATTAGAAAAATCTTTCCAATGAACATTTACGTTTAAATTTGAATGTATCAGCAACCTTTGTCATTTACACACTTTTCTAATTCAAAGTTTAGGTGAAATACCATTTCCTTTAAATAAAAACCATTCCTTTAAAAGCTAACTAAGCATAACTTAAATCGTTACGAAACATGTCATTGTCAATAATTAAATTATTAAAAAAGGGATTACTACAGATTAAAAAAATACATACCAACCTCAGAAAAACCAAGCCTTTAATCTGACTTATCCATACCCTTTTTCAAGTGACCCTTTGTTAAGAGTTTCCTATTTCTTTCATGTACACTTTTATTATATATCTAATGACAATACATGTGTGCCAGTAGTGCCACCCACACAAGGCATTTGGAACGGAATAAATACACATCTATATAACAATTTAACGGAGGCGATAACCAAAACGTTACATTTTTATGCTTGTTTAAATAACAAAAAAATGGTCTGTACAAGAAATAATAAAAATACATGAACGAGCTATATAATATTGAACTCGCTGTAATTAATTTTCTGTCAAATAGATTTTACGCCATGCATGACGTGTAATATCACCTCGGAACTCTGAATACTTACGTTAGTACGTTCACAATTAAAATTAAAAATAAAATAATTACTTAAATTCTACTTATACTCAATGCGTGAGTGATAAAATGCAATAGCCAACAAAAACAGTCGCCAAAAAATTCTGGATAAAGCTGAAATCAACGTTTACGTTGTTTACCGTACCAAAAATGCTTCCTTCAATTTCCAAAAAAGACCAACAAAATTCACCCTTTAGTAACTACTAACTAAACATTAAATTGATAAACTAAGGTTTTAAAACTAAGATTTTTAAGTAATTTCGCCCTCAAAACAAATGTACAAGTGTTAAAACAAATTAATTTCAACTATACAAAATATACTACTACTAATAAATAATAAACGTGAATCATCGACTAACTATTCTTTTACAATTATTCATTTTTAGTGCTATCTGGTAGAACAATCCTTGTACGTTTTCATTCACTGATCACTTTTCCTTTCACCACTGCTTCACAATTACACAGTAATATGTACTTCTTAACGATTAATTCGGGGTTAATTATGAAAATATAATTTGTTTCTGTCAACTGTAACTTAATTTAACAAGTACGTTATACAATGTTAAAAAATTGATTGTATTCTTTGCTAAGTTTTAATATTAAGTATCTGGATTTATTATGCAGCCGCGCTGATTTTTGGATTTACGTGTAGTGGAAGGCACACACAGGCAGAGAGACATTTAAAGAATGAGATTAATTTGTTTGTGCTTCGCAAAAATCAAAATCATTCTTATTACACATATAATTTCCGAATCATGCTAAAAAATAACTCAATCATGGTAATTTTAGTTCGAGCCAACACATTGTACTTGCTCCCTTCGTGTATTAAAAACAATTTGAAGTACTTTTTAAAATAATATTCAACATACATAAAGTATAAAAATTGAATTGAATATATATATTTTTGTTTTATATATTTACTGGAAATTATCATTTTGATACATTTGTAGGTGTACACAGACATCCAAAGTGTCAGTCAACCATTCGTCTTCCATGTTGATTCAAATTGTAAATAAAACGTTCAGGTACACGATTTACTTGATTAATTATTGAATGTGTTTTGATTAATTAGTTAAGTAAAATATTATTACTTCCTTACTTGATTCTAAAAATATATTTGTCTAGACGGTTTTTTACGAATAACCACCACTTTTGCTTTGCTTAACTGAACACTACTTACTTAATATGTTGTTGATACTTGCATCAATTTTTGTATTACATAGAACTGGGTTTTGGTAAACCTAGTTTCGTTCTAGCTTTCTTTTTTCTGTCCGACTTTTCGTGATATTCTTGAAAGCACGGTACAATACACAGATTTATATGACATTCAGGACAAAAATATTTAGTTTTCCTTCTTAAAACTCTTCCACAACTATCAACAGAATTCCAGCAAAAGTTGCAACCTAAGGCAGGCCCTGGTCTCAGAGCTGGACAATGACCGGATCTGTGAACTAGTTGACCTTCCGTTAACCCAGACCTAAGAGATGCTAAAGTCTCAGATGATTTCAAACTTTCTTTTGTTGTTGTTGCAACAGGCGCTGAAGATTGTTGAGGCAAATGGGGTTTATCACTACCACTACTACTATAGCCAACCCCAGCTGCCAAATTATCTGACGATAAGCTTTTAATAGGACCACCTCCTACTTCTCTTAGAGTAATACTCATACTTTCTACATGTGATTGAGGAGACACAGCTGCCGAACTTGATGCCACCTCTTTAACTGACACTCCACTAGTAGAGGAATGTTCTTTTGGTGCAGATGTGGGCAGAAATTGTAGCATTGGACTAACTGGACTTTCAACTAGATATGCTGCTGATTCCTCATCCCGAGCGAATTGATCACTTTTAAGAATATGAAACAGTTGTCCTCTTCCAACAATGCTGTACGAAGGGTAGGGCCTAGTAGAAGATTGAATTGGCTGAGAGTATTGCCGTCTTATGACAGGGTTACTGGAAGATGAAGATGATGGTCCTGCCTCATCTTCAGACGAATGATAATGATGACTTGGAAGTAAGGGTTGGGAAACCTGTTTAACTAACGGACCTTGTTGTTGTGGTGGTCCAGCTAGCCTTAAAGTAGGTGTAATTGGCAAACTTGCTTCAACTGGAACCGTGAGTAACTGTGATGCTGTGGAATTTCCTGATGGAACTGTGGAGGAGTTAATAGTTAAGCTAGATTGACGACGAAGTGGATGATGCAATGTGTGACTTTGCTCTCCTACCATGACATTGTTAGTATCTTCTGATTTCGGACTTGATATGTGTTGTGGACTCCCTGGTGGTGTGGGTGAGCACTGACTCACCATTACAATAGGTACAGCGGGTTTAATTTGGGGAGAAGGAGAAGTACTATGTGCTCTGGGAATTGTACTAGTTGTACTATACATTTCATGTTCTACCGATGCAGATCTTCCTTGGTGATGATAATGTTGTTGTTGAGGCTCAAAGCAAGATGAGGATGACGAAGTCTTTGTGATGGGGGTTTCCCCTGTGTCGCTTGAGTATCCTTGTTCTTCGAATCCACCACCATCATCTCTTCCTCCTCCTGGCGATGACTCGTGGTCAAGCCGCTTAATTCTGTGCTGTCGAAGTAACGGTCGTCCCTAGAAAGTGATGATACGAAAAAATGATTATGAACATAGAATTTAAGAGCTTATTGGTAAAAGTCAATAAACAAGGAACAACAGTTACCTGCCGGCGTCGTTTCCCGATATTCCCGATGAGCGCGCCTAAAATTCCCCCACAAAAGACCAGAGTTAGTACAGTAATTCTTATTCAGATTTCATTTAAAATGAAATGTGGATACAGTAAATGCAAGAAGTTAAGATTTTTTATTAGAAATAAACGTGTCGCGTGATAAAGTTTTCAAACTTTTTAAAGTCATAAGCATCGTCAATGTCTTTTTACCTAAGTCAATGTGTCTATAAAAGATAGTATTCGCATTAAACATGCAAAATATAGTCAAAAGCAAATAATTTTTCATTTTTAAATACTTTCAGTTGCATGCCGTATTTTTGTACAACGTCAGACTGTAAAAGATTTTTCTTTATAAAGAAACATGATCGTACACAGTTATTATTGTTGCTTTAATAATTGGTCAAAGGCTCTGGCGATGAGATTAAAATAATGTAATTAATCCATTCATTCAATTTAGCACGGTTCCCTGTTCGTGGTGGCCATTCCCGATTAATTGTGTTTCAGTCTCTTTAATATCAGAAAGGAAAGAGTAAGAGAAAAAATTGTTGAGTGTAGTAAGAAATAGAGAAAATGAAGAATGAAACATCAGACTAGATTTTTCTTTTTTAAAAAATAAATATATTTGTAAAAAAATTAATTTGGAGACCGATGCGAGTTGCCGTTTTGAAGATGTTGTTGTTGCTGGTAAGGAGTTTCACTGGAGGATATGCCCATTTCTTTCAATCGTAAATATAAAGTACTCTTTGGAATGCCACAAAGTTTTGCTGCCTTGAGAATACTTGCTTGTCCTGTTGTAACTAAACTCACAGCTTCCTGAAACTTTTCCTTAAATTCAGTTTCAGAGTAATTTCTGGCCTGCTTTTTTCGTCTAGGTTCCATCATCCCTTGCTTGCTGTTATTAAACTTAGCATTGCCCGCACTTACATTGTTACCTTTTCCCATCTTTCCTCCTATAAAAAATATTACGTTGGAACATCAGACGACAATCCATATAGAACACACGCAAGCGTCTGATTCAGTAATTTACCATCTCAGCCTTCATTTTAACGCAATAACTGAATAATTGTTACCGATATGCAACAAGTCGGGACGAAGAACATTAATAAATACGGCACACTGTTACATCCTACGAAACTATGTTAAAAGCCTATACGTATAGGTACTTTACGTAATATACGTATATAAGTAATATACCAAGTAATAATACGACAATGACAACATTGACTAATTATCGTGAGACATGATATGCGAAACTCATGCCATAAACTCTTGTAAAACTCAACACATCAACTTTGACGGGACATTGTATAGTGCTAGGCCAAAAATAGCATCAGTGGAAACATTTAAAGCGATTTGAATACAATTACATAATTGAGTTTATGAATAAAAATCGAAAATTGGAGAGGTATTGAGAATGATAGAATGAAGTATTATTCACCCCAAGCTTCCTGGACATTAGTCCAAACTCCTTGCCTCGTCGCCATAAATAAGTGGTTGAAAAGCCATACTTTTTTGCTGCTTCTCGATATGAAGCACCTGTTTTCAGATAATCCATTGCTTCCATGAGTCGTGCTCCTTCCTCCTCACTGACTACTACTTCCTTCCTAGTGGAAGCAACATTTGATGTTGGCCACTTTATTCCGCTTTGGCCACCTTCATTTGCGTAACCAGACAGGATAGTTATAAAAAACAAGTTTGAGGTATTTTTAAAACATGGTAGATAAGGTAAGGTTAGAATTTCAAAGGACTTGTTGTTATTGAACAGGTTATTGTTAATCAAATCAAAATTTACCAATCGGTTAGCATAATTAAGAAACCCCTAAGTAGTAAATGGATGCATGCGGCAGCCAATACAAATATTATTATAATATTATTTTGTTAGCAGGTAAGCAAAGTATTATTGTTATTAGTTTCCCGTTAATAGTATTAGCTGTACAACGTTAATAATTAAGGTCATTGTGTCATTGTCATTATTTCCAAACCCAACCAAATAAATATGGATTAAAGTTTCCTTTACCCTACCCTAGTAGAATTTAAATGAGTTTAATTCATTGTTAAAATTAAAATGACTATAATTGGAAACTGCTGTGTTGATATAAACATTCAATCTACATGAGTCAGTTACACCTTTTCAATGTACAATTCTCTGACTCCTGGCCGTTATTAATTGAGTTGTTTCCGAATTTCCCAAAACTGCTGTGTTGATATAAACATTCAATCTACATGAGTCAGTTACACCTTTTCAATGTACAATTCTCTGACTCCTGGCCGTTATTAATTGAGTTGTTTCCGAAATTCCCAAGTTGCATTACTTAACAAACATTCGAAGACTGAGATGGAATAGTATTAAATCAATTTGCATGAAACTGCACATATTAGTATATTTTTAAAATAAAATTTAAAAAATTAAAAAATGAGTGGGTAAATTACGTGGAGTAAAGTTTTTCATTTGGGGCTGACAATAGAGAGACATTAAATGTTCAACGCCATCCATGTGGCGCGTTGCATTGTTATTATTGTTGTTGTTATTATTAGCTTTACTCTGTCGGTTGTTAGCCTTTCCTTTGGATACAAGGTTTCTGAAAGGAACCTTTGCCTCATAGTATTCTGTTGGAGTACTGTTTGCCGATTGATTGTAGATTTCCAGGGATCCTTCATAGTCATCAAGTTGTTCGCTGTCTTCCTCATAATATACTTCTCCCTGTTCGTAATCCTCCTCACCTTCATCAACGTAATGGTCCATTTTAACCTGATTCACATCCATTTCATCATATCCTAAAGAAAAACAACCACAAAAGAGAAAGCAAACAAAGGCTGTATAAATAACTTAGTAAACACCACAAAACAAAATTAAAACGTTAAAAATGCTAAATAAAATAAATAAATAAAATTATTTATATATGAAAATAATGAAACAGCGTTTTATGGAAAGACAACGCATTGCGCACACGGTCTTAAAATCCAACTAATTTATAAATATTAGCTTGCTCACAAACACAAAAGCAAGCGTTTATAAATGCAAACAGGCACTGACACTCTTAATTTTAAATAAATACTTTTCAAAATCAGAATAAATAAATAATTAATTTTAGTAATAATAAATACGTGCGTATCTGTACTGATGTTTAGCTTGAGTTTGGCAAATTGGCATCATATCATTACAAAATCCCTCTTTAAAATCATTTTAATCGAAAGAATCCCAATTTATAATTAAATTAAAATCATGCAAAATTGCTACAGCAAAAGTAATGTGCCTTTCAAATTCGACATGAAGAACTGACCTTTGACTTCGCAGTGCCCGACTAATTCTCACGGTGGATCTTCAGAAAGATTATATTCGCTGCTAAAAAATTTCTACCATAAACTGACTAACTTTCTCTTATACACAAATGCGTCAAACAAATAATTTAAATACTTTCTGTCAAATAAAGAAGTCAAAATTGTCGTCCACGTGGGCAAACAACGCAAATGTATCGTAAAAAGGTAGGTATATGAAAAAGTAATAACACCAATAATATATATGAGGAATTGTCAAAACTGAAGCCGTGACCAATATTAAACTGTATCCAAAACACGTAGTCAAAGTATAATATTTACCATGATTGGTGGAGGCGTAAAACAACTTTCACTATAATATGTCTACAATAGTTATTGCGCTTTTGCTTACCTTCTTCGTTGTCCATTCCTGATTGATCAGCATAACCACCAGTTTCCTATAAAATGTATCAAACACGATAATTATTATTTATTTAACGTTTGGCACCATACAAAATTCAATTAAAATATTTCAGTTTCCAACTTACCGAGCTGCCGTCTGTGTTGCCTGTGGTTTTTCGCTGATATCCATCATCCAAGCTCCTTGACTTTGGAATGATAGCATTTGCAGCGGTTAATGGAGGTGGACCCGGGCGACCCGAAGACTGAGCATTGATCATTTGGAGAAACATCGCTTCCAATTCCTTCATCTACTGAACGGCTGACAGATGTGCCCATCCCAGATTCAAATGAGCCCCCATTTGAGTTTGTAACGTCTCCTAAGCATATTACATAGATATTATACCTAAATCCACGAATAAAATCTCCACAGAATTACAAGTAGGGTTTCCACATATTTTATTACCGTTTGTACTTGACGAACCAGAACTAAATGGAATATTGGCACTGGCAGATTTCTTCAATTTCTTGCGCGCCGGAAAGTCATTATCATTTGCCTCAGCACCAGATTGACCATGCACGGCCAGATGTCATCATCAATGGAGGAGGTTGTGACCGCGAGGTGGTAAGGGAGCCATTGTCCACAGGGCTACTGCTCCTTCCAGCAAGGCTAACTCTTTTGAATTCATCTGCAGGCACTTCAGCTAAGCCCTTAACCTGGAGCGCTGCCGCCGTCTAAACATTTGTGAAGTAATTATTGGATTAAATTAGCCACGTAAATTAGCTGTGAATATTCCACTCGAGATTAGTACTGTGTGGAACATAAAAATTGTCACTTTACTATACCTGTATGATTTCGTTGATCCGATCTACTTCAATATTGACCTCCCCATTGTATATAAAACTGACAATTGCTCGAAGGTCAACATACTGAACATCTTTTAGGATGACCACAGGGTGCTTGCATGGATTATTCTCAAATACCCCCTATTCCACACGAAATATAATTTATTAATTTTAATTACCAAAAAGAAAGCATCTAATTTAAAAACTGGAAAATCATTAGGATTTACTTCAAAATATGGAGAGCATGCTGAAAGAATGATTCTGTGTGCTTGAAGCTGTGTTCCCTCGGCTGACACCAATGTCACGTCTGCAAAGGACTCCTTTGGTAGCAAATTTGAAAGAAATGACACCATATTTGTCTGGTGGTTATTCCATCTTAAACAATACTCTCGGGAACCTCCCGAACTTCTTCCACTCCCCTCCATCTTAGTGAAAGTAACAAATGCCTTTAAAAGCTTTTTTATACGGAATGCAAAGTTTTATTGAAATCGTTCCGCTCACAAAAAAATAATTCTTTTAAGCAAAAGAAAACACTTAATTTTACTTCACATTTATATAGCTGCGTGGTATATCAAAACTAAAACTTCATTTCCTGATCTTTTCCAACTCTCATAATTTTTTAACCAAACATAATGTTTAAAAAAACTAAAAAACCAAGTTAATAATGACGCTTTCGTCATTCCTTGTGTAATTCCAAATAACAACTATTTAAAGCGTTGTTTCATGTTTAGAAAAGTTTGTTCCACACAGTATAAGCCACCACTATATAACCACCATATTATTCTATACCACTTGTTGTTGTTAATCAAGTTAATCAACCGTGTCTGTGATTATGTCATCATTGATCGGCAGCTCTTCTATCAAACTTTTTTTTAACTTGCATCATAAATTTGTATTCACTTCCATATATACTTCCATATATTGGAAACTTGGAAATGCTGAGGAGTGCAGTTTTTTTAGACAATTTGAATGATAATCACTCTTTTCCTATTGAATCAGCAGCAGCAGCATCATCATCCACACTTGAAGTGTTCCAAGCAAGTTCCAATATTCCAAGTTTAAGAAGAGAGAGCAGAATGTGAAAAGGAAAAATATGTTTCACATCATCGTCCAATCACATCACCATTTCCCATTTGTACTTTTTCCTAAGATTTATAACTACCAAACTACTACCTGTGTGCCGTACATATGAAACTTTCATCCAAATTTAAACACTAATTATCATTCTTATAAACAAAGGAAGGAGAATTATAAAGGGTTCTTTATATGAAAAATATTAAATCACAACAACATCAAACATACTACCGTTAGATCACAATAAAAACTTCCTCTCTCTCCTTTCCTTACTTATTACATAGTGATTGCAGAAGTAGTTGGATTGGATACTGCTGAATAATGAAAAATATAGTGCACAAGCTTTATAATAATGACGATGATTCCTTTTACCTGCTCTTGCTCTCTCGTCGTCATCAACATCATCGCTATCATCACCACCATCAAATCATCATCGTCATCATCATTATTATTACCATGATATACCTGAGGAGGAGATCCTTCTTACAAAAAAATAATTTTTTGTTCATTTCATACTCTCTCATAATCATCTCAATTGCATAGCATATTTCTACGAAAGGTAAAAGAATAGGAGAAGAGTACATGAAACTATGAAAGAAACGGAGTCATAGTCATATTATTGAAGGTTAGGTGGTTTTAAAACTCTTATAAAAGCTGGATTATATGAAGAAAAATATGCCTCACATACATACGGACATACATGTAAGGTTGCTAGATGAATTCACGTACAAAAGAAAAGGACTTTTATAAGAAAAGTTTTGTTGTAGAAAAAGTTGTTATATAGAGGGAATCGGAATATAAATATGAGAGAAACAGGACCAGAGAGAGATAGGACGTATAAGCATGTAGGTTTTATAATTTGAGAGGGAATGGAAATGGAAAAGAATGCGAAGATGATAAGTAGTATGAAGAAGGCATATTTTTATATGTCTTAAAGTTTTTAAGTACTTTCTCAAATTTTGTAACACATGAGGAGAGCATATCTTTATTGCAATCCCGTGTTGGTTTGCTAAGCGATTTGTTGGAAATGAAATAGAGATGATGAGGGAGACGCGAATAATATTTAGTTAAGAAAGATGAATAAGTTATTTCTCATGCAATAGCACAGATATAGACGAGAAACAGTGAAAATAGCAGAAAAGGATAGCAGAAAACTTGTTTCCTTTGCTTATTTTAAAGTTTTCATGTTGGGATTTGAAATGATGATTTATATCATCCATCATCTGAGTATTTTCGTGTATGTTATTCGCATCGTCATCAATAAAGTCCATCATCATCGTCACATCATCGTGGTCAAGTATCAAAAAGTAGTGCGAATGAAGTTCAGAGAGTATACATATGAAAGTTAAATATTATAATATGATGATATTATTGGAATGGTGTTTGTTGCATTTTAAAGTGGCTGGTGACGATGATGACGCTTTATTCGCTTGACTATGTTTTCAGTTAGATCTGATTTTCATTTAAGATGTTATGCTAGTGCTTTTGTCTATCACCATGATTTTTACTTTTAAAGCATGAAAGTTAAGAAAGAGGAAGATGGTAATGGCACAGGTGTACAAGCATCACAATATAAAAGAATACTTTTTCTTACTTTGTTCGTTACCTTAAATATGAAAATGCCATAGACATGTTTATGATGATATGAAATCAAAGGGTTGCTTTTCTCATACAGAAAGACCTGAGGATTGGTGATTATTAGAAACTTTTTTGAGGCGAAACGAAACATGTCCTGTGTACTTTCTCATATTATGTATGCATGTACCCATTGTACCTATAATCCCATGGACGACGTTTCCGTTTCTTATCTGTGAGTCTTTACCAGTTTTTTTTCTTAATGGTGGATTAAAAATAAAAATACCCCTGCTTTTCAAACAATGGGAAATGTTTATTCTTGGAAATTATATGACCATAAAAAGTTAAGCAGACATTTCCATTTACTTCCATATCGTATCCATGTTATGCTAATCTTCCCTAGCTTTGTTAATAAGCTGGACGTGTGAGAAGCTGTATTTTTTGGAAATAAATGCTTTCATTTATTCCATCAATCCGTCTGCTCGTAATTACTTCAGCAAAAAATAATCCTCCTTGTTTCTCTCGTCATGAAAATACATTGTCATCATGTATTAAACATTTAGGTATATATATTTACAAACTGTATTTAAGTATAATTTCATCTAGCTTATTGAGTTTTGTCGACGAACTGCTTCAATGTAGTTCCTAGAAATTATTTCACTGCCTCGGAGAATTATTATGTAAGTATAGGCATGTATGCAGATTTTCCCATATTGCTTGTTCTAGGTAGAATTGGACAGGTTGCTTTGTTTGTTTTCATATTAGGAATACGTTATCTTCTTGAGAGATTTCGGAGGTTCACTGTCAGAAAAGTTCAACAACAGCAACAGCGTCACCTTTTCTTTCCTGTTGAAAGAGGTAGTTTCTATTTTCAAAAATAATTTTTTGAGAATAAATGGAAGCATCACCATGATGGAAGGATGGTTTTGGATGAAGAAAATCTAGGCATATGGCTTATTTTTTTAGGCTTTTGTGAAAGAAGTTTTTGTACACATTTTCTTTAGGTAGATACTAGACCTTCTTCAGGTTTCTAAAGACATTGTTAAACAGGGTATTCCACGCATTCGATGAGCTATTCCCTGCTTCAAGTTTTTGTCTTCTTCTCCTCACTTCAGTGTTATAGCAAACAAGACAAGGATTGTTTGATTGTTGTATACCTTTATTGTTGGCGATGATGCTGTTTTCTCGTGCTCACTCCCATTTACAACGTTTCTTCGTGTTCTTCTACGGCTGCTGTCTGAATTGAAGCATTCATGGTCGGTCATTGGAATGGAATGATGATGCTATGGCTATGATGAAGGAAGTGGTTTGGGGACGATGATCGTGGTAGTGATGGCTTGGCTGGTTGGGGGAAAAATTGTAAGGAGAAGGGAAAGGGAACTTCCACGATTGTAATTTCGTATTGAAACAGCATCATCCTCATGTAATAATCATTGTAACAATGGTTGGCTATACTAACTACTGTTGTTGTGACGAAAGAGCAATGCACTGTGTTCGCACAAAAAATGAAAACCAGTCAAGTCAGACTCTTCTTCTCCTCGACTCGCCATCACAGAAACTACCTCTCCAAAAGTAAGAAGAAGAAGAGAAACAAGAAAAAGGTGCAAAGATTTTTTAGCTCACAGTTCTATAGCTCGCTCTCTTTTGGTAGAAAGGAATATGGAAAGCCAATGGCACAAACTTCAAACTGGTAACAATGAGCCTTAATTATTGAAGACAAAATCCGTTCACTATATATACAAGAACCAGCCATAATAATAATCGTCATCGTCTATAGCATATAAACTCTATATGAAGTGAATGGCAAGATCTATATAGCTTGCTCGCGCTTACCACTTGCCAGTTTTATTTTTTGAAGTAAGCAGCTTATCATTATGATGATGATTAAGTAGAACTATAAGCATATAAATATGTATATAAAAGCGACTGCATTCCTTTCTAACCTCCTCTCAATCCATTTTCATTAGTTTTGTTTCCCTGTCTTCTTTCACTACTTTTTGCTTGTACATCCTGTTCCTAAAAGAGAGAGATAACGAGAACAGAATTGTTTTGCATCAAGTTGCGTTTTGATTATGGTATGATGATGACGGTGGTACTGCCAAAACGACGCTTTTGGCTTGCCTCAGGTGTATACAGACCAGAGAAGATAAGCATGTGAAAATCTTTTTGCAGTTATTAGTCTACGAGTTTTATTTCATTTTCTTGTTCTACCTGTGTACTCAAAAATGTAGGAATGGAAAACGTTAAGAACAAAAAACGAAAAGAAATATGGGAGAAGAGATCATTGCCTTTGCCACTGGGGGAAACAAGAATGCTGGCACTGGTATTAGTAAAGTAGGAACAAGCCAAATGAATGCTTTCCATCCTGTATTATTACATCATGCTATGATGATCACCACTGTAATGGTGAACGGCTTTATCTGTTATAATTCGTTGCACTCTTTGCGCAAAGAAATTTATAAATCTTTAATGTAAATCCACAAACAAACACGGTTCTAAATAATATTCCAATCATTTCAGCTACCAAAAATTAAAAAATGCAATACCTGTGCAAAAACTGAAGCAAAAGGAAATAAACATGTAGTAGTTTGATTTTTTTCTAATAGTTTGTCTATTTGTCTAGTAGCTATTAAAGTTAAAATAATTGAATCAACTATAATTTACAAATCTTAATTCCTTAAATATCATCATGGTATATCCATACAAAAATTCAAATGCCAAAGCTCATGTAATTATTACATTCCGTAGGTTGATATTTGAAAAGTTCCAACAAGGAGAAGGTCAATCAACTAACTCCATCCATTCTTGTATAGTAACTGGACAGGAGAAAACTAGAAATGCTTAAACAAATAGGGTATATAGGAACTAATTGAATTGTAAAATAAGAAACAATGAAGCACCACCTAGTGTTTTACAAGCTACTTAAAGAAAAAATACATCATTGCATTGTCTCATTGACATTTCTTGGTAAGACACTGACTACATAGTCTTATTTCTATAGACATTTACCTGTTCTGGCACAATCTCTGAAACAGTAAGATTTTAAGAAAAACTAAACAAGAGCCATCTATTTGCTTCATTGTTCACAGAGATAATCAATGATATTAAATATTTGCATTAAATGATAAAGTCTTCCGTACAAGATTCTTAGAAATGTTTGTAAACCCGAATAAAACATTTTATCTGTATAATATTCACTCAAAAAGCAAAAGTTTTATTTGATTAAAGCTGCCATGTCAGGTTAATTACGTATTTCAAGCTTCATTCACTTCACGTGAATTGGTTTCCAAATTTCACTATGATTTTCATGGAAAGTTGGAGTTGTACAATTCCTCTTCCAAAACCTTAAACAAGCTAACTGATTAGGATAAATAAACAAATGAAAAACCATACGTCGCAGTTAGATTGTTGCATGACATGGAAGTTAGCGTCATCATTCATCAAATTTTATCAGTAGAATAAATGCTCATGATGATATCACCTGCTTGCGTCAGTCTGTCAAATCATGTTCTAATAGGGGTTTATCTGTTCATAAAATATATGTAACAAAATATTATTTAAATAATTTTAAAGTAAGATCATGAAAATTATTTGCATTACGTTCAGTAGCAAGTCTGTTGTTGTTGCTGGTCTTAAACCACAACTTATATTTATGCAATTAAAATATAAAATGGATTAACGGGTCATAGAGGTCATAGGAATGAAGGTGCGCACACTTTTTAATTAATTTTGAAATACATACTTAACTTTGTTAAAGAAATTCCTGACTTCTTACGTACATACAAAACTCATAGGGGATAGGGGATTACAATATAAAAGCGTTGAATGGTTAGATAATATTATTTTATGATTTCATTCAACGGATTTTATAACGTTGTATATTTGATAAAGAAATTCATTTATGTAAAAGGACATGAAACTGACAACTGAAAAATAGAGCACTGATCGCATCTATCAAATTTGTCACTTTACGTCCGGTCAGATTGGCACATGGCAGCATTATTAATGTTTAGTGACGTAACCACGCAAATTTATTTTCTAGTGTGAGTGGGTACATAGTACATATTTCCATCGGCAAACAATCAAGTTATGTATTTCGTTGCAATGTTTTTGCATGGCTGGAATTGAAATTATATATTAAACCTAAATTCATTTTTTAATTCTAGGCAGCTCCTGCCAGACATAATCTACTTGAATAAAAGTTTAACAATACAACACGTGCCACGAATTACGAACCTCTAT
>JAANSO010000422.1:0-34031 GCA_036507315.1 Lepidocyrtus fimetarius
AATAGTGTTTTACATTATTTATAGTAAATAAAATGTATCGATCTGAATTCTAGTAAATATTCTTGAACTTTGTCTTCAAACATGTTTAAAGTCAAATCTTTTGGGAATAATATTTTGCTCGAAGATATAAATTTGTTCTAATCTTCAATTGTTGACCATTTTGGAGAAGACACATACATTTCCGAGTTACAAGAAGGTACAAGAAAAGTAGGTCTAACAGGAGAAGATTGTTTCGATAATTTGTACCATTCTTTGAACATATCAGAGTGACGATATTTAAATACGAACTTTAAATTAAATAAGGCTTTTCGTTCATTTACAGTCAACAAATTTTTTCTTTCGTACAAATCGTAAATATTCGGTGTTTTAACATTTTTTAGCTTTCTTATAAAATTCGGATGAAAAAATGTCAATATATGAAACGGGATATTTTTGAATTTAATTTATTTACATCAGTTTTGCACTGTACACACCATGACTTTATCCCGTAGTCAATTATGGAACCTACGAATTATGTTGGACCAAACCGCATAGATAAAAGTAGCAAAAACTCAGTTTTAATCAAAATACCTATTCATTATTGGCAATATCGTTTTGCATACTATACTAGTAAACGGTAGTAGTCGACCATCTTTTATCCTTCTTGGTTTTTTCCATTTTCGACTTTGTAGGTCATGCGATGCATACAGCTGATTAATTTTTCTTTAAAACAGGTTTTATACAAGCGTAACATCAAGCACAAAAGTAGGTCCGCTGACTTTTTCCCTTCACCTCCATCTAGGACATTTGTCTACAGGCAGTCGTATTGCCCACCACATGTATAACTTACGCTTCCCGTTCACTATGCATGATGCTCCTTATGAGTTTTCAAATTGGGTTTTTAGTTCAAGCTTTCTTTAGGGAAAATAAAATGCGATTGCGGGTTCATAACATATTGAGCAAAAGAAGGATTTGTAACGCCTATTCGCAGAAATTACATTTTTGGGATGCTGTCTTTATTACAACAAGCCAATACTGGTACACAAGCTTTCACATCATCATATTTAAAAAAAATTGTATAAATATGTTTTTATGCTTTAACTAGTTACTTTTATAATTTAGGGTATTCTCTAGTATAATACTCGAATTACTTTATAGTTATATATCTATATTGGTATGATTATGTTTCTATTTCCCCCACATTTAACTTTATTTAGATTTTGATCATTCATTTACATTGATTCATTCTGTAATTTGATATTTAAAATTTATTATTTTAAACTTTTAGTTATTTCACACCATGAAGGCTTGTGATTTACCCCATCAGGGTGAATCCTGCCAAACGGCGAGCAAAGCAAAGGTGATTTTCCAGTTTTTCACGCATTTCCTTGTAGGGATAGTACACGTGACCCTTTTTGAACTGGGCTGGGAGTTGGGGCACAGTTGGAAGGTAATTCTGGACCCGAAAATAGTCAATGTTGCTCAGCCTCGCTGGGAAAGCTTTATCTGCATCGGGGTGTCTTCCATTGCGTAAAAATATGTCCCGTTCCGAAACAGCACACTTTCTGCAAATTGAAAGAGAAACTTATTCTTATTATCATTATTATTACTATACTTTTATAGTGTAAATTGTCATATGACATTATCAATTTTTAATTTCTATTCTATTATTGTCTATATACTTTACCTTTCAAATATCGATGTTCATGTACATCAGCGAAGGACCACGCCCGTGGATAAAAATTATACGCACAGTCGTGAAATTGGGTGACCACATGGATGGTTTCAAAGTTTCCTTTGTGAATCAGAACAGGATTGCATAAAAGGATCTTACTATATGGATAGTAGGCCTGACGCAACGGGAACACCAATAAATGTCGCAAGCTCAACAAGCAGTTTTTGCAAAAGGCGCGTTCCTCTTCATCCAATTTGACCTCCGAATAGGTTCCCATTTTTGCAACAGATTGGCAAGTCACCGCCACCATGATTACCAGAGCTAATTTCATTGTTCTGCAAAATTGTACATACAAATCCAATTAGCGATTCAATTTAAAGAATTATGGTGCTCCATTTTTATGTATTTTCATATATTTACTAAACAAAAATAATTATGTATATTACCTCAGAGATTTAGACAAAGTACACAACAGAGAATATTGATGGATAGATGGTGTAGCTTTAGGGTTTATCCGAACTGGTCAAAACTCAAACTTAAACTAAATTTTTCCAAAAACTTAATTCAAATAGTACTTCCATGTCCGTTGTTTCAAAGTAGAGTTTGTAATTTTCCATTCCAAAGGTTCAAAATGTAATGGCTTTCAATGGCACAGTCCATTTGTCGAAAATTGTATTTTTGCATAAATTTGCTAAATCCTTTGATTTGCTCTGTACTTATTAAAATAATAAATGTGTTGATTCCCTTCAGATGTTCTCAATGAATATTCGCTTTCGGTATAAAACAAACTTGTACTTGACAATGTGATAAATATAAGCAACATTAACAGATCAGTAAATGCACTCAATGGGTTCTTAAAGCAATGAACAGAAAGGATCACATCTGGTTTTGATAGTAAGTAATATTTTTATTTTCTGAAGTGGAGTTGGAGTGTAAAAGGTATGATAATATACGTAGTATAATTAGTGTAGTATTATATAGCCAGTAAGCTTATTACATTGAGTGTATCATGTATGTATGCTAATTATTATTACAACCTTGATTTATCGTATAAATAAACAAGATCCATCTACATTCAGCAGAGAGAGATTAGGTCACAACCCAACATCAGTTAACTATCTCTTTGCAATTACTATCAACCATCAGCACAATACTTATAATAAATGAGGCAGAGAGTGAGACTGGAGCTCTAGCTGAAAGTGAACTACGAACAGAGATCTCTAGAACTCTCCCCGTTTCAACTTTTGCCTGGGATCTGGAAAAGGACCGTCTCCGGACCTGACAGAATTGGATCCTGCGGTCCTCCAAAAGTTGTTCAAAGACGTCCTCCGTGACAACACCTCTGTGTCCTGACGTAGCCGATTACTTATTGGTTGATCCGCAGACGGAAGTTCCAAATCACTTCCCAGAGCCGCATGCACCTCTTGTAGTAAAGATGACACGTTGGAGACATCAAACTTGGAGAAGACCCCTTGAAGGAAGTCCAAAGTATATTGATAGACGTGGTCTCGTTCTTTTAGTTCCCTCCGTGGGGAACCCCAGCGTGCACCGCAAAATAGTACGTCCAGGGATCAGTGGCACATGACAAAGGCACACCACCTAAAACAGTCAGATATAATATAAGAATATTTAATAAGAAATTTAGTAATTGAGATATTTTATTCGTTAATTACTTACTTCATGATGATGATTGTAGATTGATGCAGGTCCGTTTTATTTGAAAATCTTTTTAAAAAATTTAACACCAAGAAAAATTTCTTTTGACAGTTGAAAAATTCAAAAATCGACTGATGCTCCTGGGCGGACATCAGCGGGTTTAAATACAGTGATAGAAGTAGGTACGGAAAAGAAGACCAGTTTTATGCAAGTGGAGATGACGTCGATGACGATGATGACAAGAGAGATCAGACCACATAGCGATAGAAGAGAAAATAGAATCATGAGAACAATGCGAATGAAATGAACAATGCAACAACAATGAGTTTATAACAAAGCAATGAAATTGAATTGTATAATGTAAGCATGTAGCTTTAAGCCATAATCATCATAAAGCAAAGAGAAGAGCTTAAGGAAAAGAGAAGACGAGTGATCATTACGATCATGATCAAGAGCAAATTCAGCAAGATCCACTCAGGCTTGAAGACTCACGCAACTCACAAGTAAGAGGCTCAACAACAGCAACAGCAACAAGCTCAAGTGCAATCATCATGACCATGAGCCGTAAACGAGGTGGAGGTTTGTAAAGAAGCAAACGAAGCAGAAGAAAAGGAAATAGAAGAAAAGGATAAAGTACAGTTATAGCTATAGAGAATGACATGATGTTAATAAATGTAATAATGATGTAAGAAGAGGTAAAGTGATTCATGTGAGCAAATGCGAGCATGATCATTAAATCAAGAAGATTACGTAAATACTTTATAACTGTAATATTGCAAAGGTAGAAATAAACAACCGAACCCCGATTATCTTCACCCCAGAGGTCATAACGTGTACGGACGGATTGACGGAGTACTGGGTTCCTCTCTGAAGATATATAGTAAAACCTTTCTTTAATTTGAAAGGGTCGTCCAACTCCGGTTGGACATGGGTGACTGATGACAAGGCTTCAAACAAAATCAGTCTGGTTAATTTTGAGATATTGAAAGATTTTTATGGAAATAACAAATTACCGGTAGATTGCGGATCTATGCGAAGATTCTCGTTACTTTAACGGATAGGATCGTTAAAACAAATAGAACCAAAACTTCTTTATTCATTTCATCGAGTACGTTTGGACAAACCATTTGTACTAAGTATGAAACATCTCTTAGTATGATTATAATAACGCGCTACAGCCATTTCTCTTTTACAACGAAAACACGTCTTTTTACCATGCATTGCATACTTATGACTATGCAAATTTTGGAACGATTTCCTAAACAAAAAAGATTAATAATAAGAACCATATGAAATAATTAAAAATACTTATCAAGGCAGAGGTCATAATTATGAGGCACATCCACTGCATGTTTCAACCTCACATGTCTATCAAGAGTATATTTAATACGACATATAAAATCACATCCATTCTTTTCGTAGCAAAACCTAGGCTCCTCATGCACTCGACGATAATGTTCAGCTCGACGATAACTATTTTTTAACTTTTTTTCACAACTAAAAACAAATATAAAATATTTAGAGAGAAATATTACAGATTAGCAATAAAACTAACAACTTACGCAATTCCATTTTGGTCAAAATAGTCACATACAAAAACACCTTGCATTTTCATATCACGAGACTTATTTTTAATCCTCTGGTACAGAAACAAACCGCCTAGCCAAATAGAATTCCCAGATTTAGCTTATATTTAAACAATATCAACACCATTAATACAAACATCTATAGGTCTTCATCATACAATTTTTTGAAATTTCCCAACATTATTTTTTACTACTACATAATATTACACCGCTTCAACTTACACTGGTCATGATAAGCTCCATTTGGAACAACTTTCTCCAACTTCTTCAATTGCCCGTAATCAATCTGATACGCTTCATCACAATTCGATTCCATCTTCTTCACAAAACCGACACCAGCGTCAACAAACCATTTCTACTTCGCTTGGTCATTGGTGAGTAAGTTAAAATAATTTTTATTCAAAATTTTATTTCGCATTTTACAATTCTCATTGCCAAGTTAAGAAAATAACAGGTAAAACGTAATCTATAATCATCATCCAAAAGTGAATGGTTGGGTAGTTGTTGTTCATGGTTGTTCCGTCTATCTCAAGGTGCATATTCACAAATTAGGATATAAGGATGGAGGAGTATATTTGGGCAGTAAAGCTTCTGCTGCAGGTGCAGTCGAGATTGATGGTGTTAACCTCGTAGCATTAGTGTTGGGTAGATAAAGCATTTCATGCATCCTAGTATCATTGTAATACACACACCCAGGCCCGGTTCGTTTCCACTTCCTTCTTAGGTAAAAACAAGTAACAAGAATTGCCAAACAAAGGAAAAATAGATTGAGGCACGCCAAAATAATTAAGAATAACATATGGCGATTGGCAACTTCTTCCGTACTTAAAGCTCTCACACCTGTTGGTTGATGTATAACTGCATATAGCATATGTATTTGCGAACTACAAGTTAATTTTATTAATAAATAGGCTACTAGTCCACTCAGAACTGCATTCCACATAGTCATCATACTGTCGGAATAAAAGCGATGATAATTCCATAAGTAATGGTGAATATCACGGTCGATATCAGAGATATTTATCTTCTTAAAAGTATCAGAAATAATTATGCTACGCCACTCCATAATGGAAGAAATAATATCATAGGTAGGTGTACTCATTAGCGAGGTCATTACGTCCGTAATCTTTGTTTTCGTTTCATTAGCCAAAGTTGTAAGATGAATGGGAGTTAACTTGTGCAAAACAATTTCCTTCTTTGTGTTCTCAGGACAAAGCCGAGGTGACTCCAGAAACATCTTTTCATCTTGTTTTACTACACAGCCGCAATGAAGTTTTATTACGTAGGTACTTGCAATATTCGGTATCGGTTGAAGCTCACTAGTTTCATTGCCACATTCTACAGTTAATTTACCAGTTCCGAAGGCTATAGCATAATAATGATTCTCTAACTCGATCACTGAGGGTCGAAGGTGTTTTGAGCATTCGTATTCACATATTTCCATCAGTTCAGATATGGTGGTTCCATTTATTAAGGTTTTTAAACACAATAGTTCTTTATTAGAAAGCTCAATATAAGGATTAAATTGGCAGGAAGTTGAGGAGAAATCACACCTTGATGGTTGACTATTCTCAATAACATAAATGTTACTTCCTTCGATAACAACCGTATGGTATTGGTGCTTAAGTTTGCATTGTTGTTGACGATGAATAAAGGGGACAGAGATGACATTATACAATTTATATTGATCTTTTGCTCTTTTAGTTGGCACATCGATCACCAAATGCACAGTATTAGTTCCATTTGCGCTTCGTTGTATTTCACATTCACTGTGTCGGTGTATATAATAGTCTGACACGTCGCTGATAAGAATAGCAACGTCATGTTCCGTCTTTTTTTTAATTGATGCAAATGCGTTACTAAATTATTCGGAAATAATAAAGGAATTTGATTATTCCTGCAATCCGTAATTATTGAACTCTTTTGAAACAAATCTATAAACTGATGAAATCGTTGAACTACTTTTAACAATTTGATACTTCCTTTTAATTGCGATGAAAACAAATCATTTACTTGTAATTTATTGTCAGTTATGTAGGTATTGACTTTGTCCAAAATTCCTTTTAAATTATTTTTAACATTCTTTTCCAACATAGGAATTAAAGTTGCTTCTTTTATTATGTTCTCCTCTCTTTGCTACAGCGTATCCCATAACCATGCCTGCCACGGCCACAAATTGTCTTTTGCCTCGTGGAAGTAGCTTCCAAAGGAAAAGCTTTCCAAGTCAATTTTTGGTAAATTCTTTGTAAAGTTGCTTCATTGCATTGCCAATTTCTATTAATTGTTCGTAAACATCACACATGACATCTTTCTGTTGAGAGGTATGAGTTCCAGTGCAATACTTTTCAACGTAGTCTTCAGTCGCCCCACTCCTAGTCAACCATGAAATCTCATAAGTATGATGATAGGATTATGCGATGCAGATCGGAGAAACACATTAGTTGTAGTTTTTATTTTACGAAAATTGTCTTCCGTGTGTGAGACCACACACCTTGATGTATTTGCGTCTTTTCACTTCTTAAACAAAAACAACAAATTAAATTCAAAGTTCAGATGCTTTCAAACAAAGTTTCAAAATGAAACTGCACTTTTGAACTCATTTTCATATTGCCAATTCGAACATTACACTCTTTCGAAAGTACCGTTAGGGGGATGTGCATTCAGGTTCAGGTTTTAGACATGTGCACTGGGATAAATAATTATTCCCATGCGTCTGTCTTGCCCTGGCATTAATCGTCTTCTTTAGGGGGTTTGGAGTTGTGTATGTGTGCGTGTATAGCCCTATATAAAACATATGGGTAAGCGCTCACGTGTGCACCACTGCATATGCTTCTTTTCCTTTCGTCCATTCCATCCTGCCTCTAGCCAAAACTCGTTTTTCTTTTCCCCTTTTACTATATGTGTGTACGGTCGCCTTTCGTTTCATTCTCTCTCTTATACTTTTAGACCTCCAAAGCTTTTTATGAACGTTTATATGCACTCTAGTATACAGTTTACTACTGCATGAGATATATACGACAATCTATAATAGGCAATATAATGCAATATAATACACAGGAAAACAGGTAACATGACCAACCAATGAACTTTAATATTTTTCCACTTCCTTTTAAATGTCCCACAAAATTGTTTGGATTTTTGGGATGCTCGTTTATTTTATTCTTTCATTCTATCCATTCAAGTAATAATTTTCTATCACAATTTGACCAATCACAAACAAAGAGTGAAATATTATGTTTACAATTTCGATTACATAATTTCAAATATTTCTTATAATAAATACACTTAATAAATTATATAAGTTACAAATTTATCATTCACGAATTGAATTCATAATAATATTATTATTGTATAAGGTTTTATAATATAATATAATTTTAAGATGTTTAGATTTGTAAACGGTTGATTAACTTGGAAGTTTAAAAGATTACGTAAGTTGTTGGGGAATCTAATACTAACATTCATACGGTCATTCACTCACCCTTTGGGAAATTTATTGCAAATCCACTAAGACGTCGGATTGCACGAAAATACTCCTCTACTTTTTCGCGGATTTCTTGATGAGGATCAAACAAGGTAGCTCCTTTGAAAATGGTCTTCAGTTGTATGGGTGTCAGAAGGTATTCGCGATCTAGAAAAAAATCCGGTAAAGTAAGTTTTGGTGGGAAACTTCAATCACTACCAGAGGTCCTGTTATTCCGGATCAAATACGTGCCCTTTTTAAAGATTTCCCCTTCTGAAAACAAAAATACAAATATTTTCATTATTTTATTAATTAAGCTACAGTAAAAATATACTATGTAGTAATAATATACCATTTGAATGTATGAATTTATATAATATTTAACCATTTACTTACCCTTTGCGTAGCGATGTTGGTGTAGGTCTTCGAAACGCCATCCTCTCGGGTAAAATGTGTAACGACAATCGTAATACTGATGCACGAAATGCATCGCCTCATATAATCCGATTGGGAACGGCAAGCTTGTGCAAAAAAGATTCATTGCTTTGGCGTAATTTCCTTTCGAGGAAGGAAACACTAACAAACCGCGTAATCCAAAAAGGCATTTCTCACAGAACTCCTGTTTTTCCAAGGAAAACTTCAGTTCGTGACTCTCCTGAGCCACACTACTCCAGAGCATTGCCAGTCCAATTAGTATGAAAAGTTTGCTAGCCAACATCTGAAAAACAATATATTAAAAATTTAGTATTTTGACGTTTCCACATTTAAACAACAAAATTTTAAAAACAACTTATAAATTCTTACCTTTCTTTCTTTTCAAATTTCCTGATTCGTTTGTTTCGGTCCAATGATCGTTTCAAGTTTTGCCACTTGTAGAGATATTTAAGGTCTCAAGAATGATTGATTAACTTTCGCTAACTTTAAACTCCATTTAACTTTAAAATATCCCGTGGAATACACGTGAACTTCCATTCTTGTATTTAATTCACTTAATTATTACACATAACAAATTTTAATATGGTCCGATTTCAAAGTCCAGATTAGAAAAATGCAATTGGATGCATTTTTGACTACCTTGCAAAATTTCTTCGCCTTTAATGAAACGTTATATAATGTATTCAAGCTTTTAATCACTTTCTATGTATCAATAAACTTTAGTTAATGATAAATATGCTATGATCATCTGTTCTAAATACTTTATAAATGAATCAATGTGATAGCGTAAGTCAAAATGTTATTTGTGATTTGAACTTTGTATGAACGAAAATAACGTAGTGATTTTCTATTTTTAAGGAAAGGAAATGTGTAAACAAACAGTATGTATTATATAGTTTGCAACGTAGTATAGTCCTTACTTGTAGTTAGCTATAACCTTGATAAACTATATAAATAAGATAAGTGTGCTTGTCAAAAAAGCATAGTCTTTGTTTAATTCTTCTGCTTTATATAAATTCATATGAATCCAGTCTATATTCTGATAAATGCATTATTCATTGTGAAGGATGCGTACTTCCGACAAAATTTTACAAAATAATGCTTTTCCAACAAAATTAATACAACAAAACATAAGAAATTTCAATGCCATATCCACAAAATTATGGATATCAGTTTATGGGGATCCGAATATCAACATTTTACATTGAACATTCATCATTCTACAGCAAACCAAATTATAACACCGGTTTATACCTCCTCTTTAAAGCATCATTAAGCCATGAGAAAACAGGAGATATTAAATTGAAATTAGGCAACTTTGCAACTCGTGTGAGGAAACTAGGATCATAAGTACCAGTGCTCGGATCTATAGGAAACACAACCAACAAACCAACAATATAAATTAAATTCCCCCCTCCCCCCTCCGCTTTACAAGCTTATTAAAATTTACTCTTATTTTACTTACGCAAGTATTGTACGTCTGTAGGATACAATAAATGTAACTGCACAATACTCTTACACATCGCTGGGGTTGTATGCATTCGGTAAAGAAACAAGTACTCCCGTTGTGTCTTAACTGGTGTATTGTTCGGCATTGGACGTCCCACACGTGTGCACTAATGTTTTTAGGCACTATTACCGCTATGGAACCCTCGAGGACACAATCCGTACAATTCCGCAGCTCGTTCTCCTCCAATCTTACCCAGTTTTCTTCGAACTTCTTAGTGGTTTCATCCTTCCGTACCCGCGAAGTTCCTCCACTGCCACCTGTCCCCGCGGCCGCCGTACGATTCCCCACCGCCAAGTGTTGCTCCCTCCCCACCAACCTCTTCTGCCCCGCACCAGTCTCTTCGAGGACCTCTTCCAGGTCCATCGACAATAGCAACTGCCGTCCTCCCGCATTGGGAATCCCCACTAGTAGCTGACATTCAACCCGGACTTCCGACATGTTCCAAGCGTACCCCAACACAGCAACAATCGCCCACACCAACAGTACCATTTGCATCTCCCCATCCTTTGTGTGTCTTCTCCCTTTCGCGTCAATGAGTTTCAAAGCTCCAACTATAACAAAGAAAACCAAATACAAAGGAAATTACTGCAACACAAAACACTTTACCAAGCCCTCCACTTTAAATTTACTTGGAAACTTCTGTCTCACCTATAACTTTTCCTATTACAAATTTCTTCACCAGTTTCATTCTCTTTCCCATGGTGAATCCAAACTGTTTTTGATACTCTCCTTCCAATTTCTTCTTCGTTTATATAGTTCTCCAGCTCTCCTTCCTCCTTCCCTTCTTCGTCTCACCACACACCATCCTCCCTAACTTCACTACCACGCGCTTTCATCGTTCCACTTTCACGTTCTTTTTCCTCAGATATTTTCACAATCTTCAAATTTCACCGGTGTTCAATTTTTCAAAAAGGATCATCCCCAAACTACTATTTCACCACCCAACAGCAACAACAAGCTCCAAAATCAAAAATCACGTAACTTCAAAACAACTCACTCAGCAGAAAATGTAAGCATTCGCAACCCACATTCTAAAACTGGAATTACAACATTATGCAACAAGCAACGGTGAAGTTTCATTCGTCCATTCTCTCCATCCATTCACAACTCCCCATTCATTCACCAAAAATTGTAAATGCCCACAGTCAACCTCATTTAAGATCAACACAACATTGACCTTCTCCATCCACTGATAAGCCCTGGAGTGCTTATCTGAAATAGGGAGCAGTAAGGAGATAACTCTTACCTCCTTTATCACACACTCACCGCATGATACTTATATTCTTCTTTTATCACATTACATATTATAATATCCATTGTAATCCTTAATATCAAAGAACAATACTTTTAAAACCTTCAGTTGACTCTTGGGCTATTTAGCATGAGTAATTCCATTTTTATGCAATTCCTTTTATTTTTCATTTAGTTTCTATGCTATATGCTATAAATTTTCATAAGACAAATTGAAATTCCACAATATGCAATAATAGATTAGACAAAATATAAAAAGATTTTAATTAAAAGCCAATTTTTATTTTCGATCATTTTTCAATATAACCTGAAAAATCTCTTCAGGAAGAGGAAAGGTTATTACAACTTTTATAAGCATAATCCAATTTTAATTTAAAATTTAATATTTAAATTTTGCACCAAATCAAAACAGTAAAAATATATAAAACACGTTAGTTAGTAGTTGAGGGGCCCACTGGGCGGTGACGACTGTCCCATAACCGCTGTAACAATGGCCACATGGGACTGTCTGATTCTGAAAGTGACAGAGGAAATAAACGCCGAGACAAGTCCTGGGCACGCTGTAGAGACCCAGAAGCTCTAAACACAAAAGAAAAAAATTAAAACGATTAATACAACAATAATACTACCGTAAAAGATACATACATACGCATAAACGAACGGAATATGAACCAGAGACTCCATGGCGCCAGCCTCGAAGCCATCCAAATATGGTACCCTGGCGGAGTCATTATGGGGCAGTATTACACTCACCAGACCCCGCACGAGGCAATCTCGGCACTGATCTTCTTCCCTCTTACCAAATCGGTAAACATACCTATTCGTGGTGTTCCTAGCTCTTGGTGCAAAAGACAGCGTCGATCTGCCAGGTAAGGATCGTCCACGAGAAGTTGGACGAGGCGTCGGACGAAGAGTGTAAGTCAACAGACTCATCGGACAAACCGGACCGGTTGCTGTCCCATTCTTGACTTGCCGCGGGTCAAACCCGGGTGTCGGAATCCGAAGACAGCGAGATACTAAGGGTTGGACTGTGGTCGACGGAGGAGAAGAGGTTGAAGAGGAAACGAAACGTACCCCCTTCCCAGTCCTAAATCCACATCGTCCCGATGGATACGATTATTAGCCGTGTCAGCCATTAAACTCTTTTCAAACACAGGATGGCTGGACGACAGGATTCTGTTTACCTCGGCTAAGAAGTCCGACAATGGGACCTCTTTCGCCTTGGAAAACACCTCGCGAACCAGATGGAAAGAAAAACTATAGATGTCATCTCCGGTGTGCATGGTCAAAATTTCTCCAGAAGGCAACTGCAGAGTACGCCGCAGCTGAAGACTCCCGACAGCAGAAGTTATTAAGGACGCAAAACCAGAAAACTATCACACAAGGGACGGCAAAAACGATCAGCAAATAAATCACGAATTTAAAAGATTAAAAAGTTTTTATTTTCTTTGCAACTCTTTAGCGCTCACCTTTTCATGGCAAAGTCAAGCAAAGGTACAAGTCCAGAAGGAGAGTAGAGAATAAGATGATTTGGAAGTTAAAACAGATGAATACTGATGACCATCACTTCAGATTTCTCGAGTTTTTATAAAACGACCACAGGATTCTACATCTACATGCAAAAAAATCGAAGAAAATACAAGCAGGAAGCAGAGAAAGACACATTCCACGAGACTGGAAGAAAACACGTCATAATTTAATCGAAGTGACGTTCTGCTGCGTAAACATTTATTATGCAATATTTTGGCAATCTAAAATCCACTCTTAATTAAGCCAAATCTTTATTAAGCAAAATTCTTCCGATACATTTTATGCAACCTTTTTGCGATATACTTTATCTGTATAACAACTTTTCATTCAATTTTCATTCAACTTATAGCACATGGTTTGATGTCAACTAGATTAAGAGATCATAAAAGTATGCTAAAATGTAGATTCATTCATAAATCCAGGAGAGCTACACACAGAAAAACAAGAAAAGCCGACAATCCCAACCCGTCCAGTTCACGTTGCGCTGACCTATGCAGAAATTAAGCTCACTCATCGGTGATAAATCATTTACCTCATCTTTACTTGATGATAAAAGCAACTTTTCTTTTCAATATCGAAAGCGAGGACTCTTTAATTTACTAAGGGGTTGTAAGCATGTAGCTTTAAGCCATAATCACCACAAAGCAAATAAGAAGAGCTCAAGGAAACGAAAAGAGAAGTGATCATCACGATCATGATTAAGAGCAACTTCAGCTAGATCCACTCAGGCTTGAAGACTCACGTAACTCATAAGTGAGAGGCTCAGCAACAGCAGCAGCAACAAGCTCTAGAGCAATGATCATGACTATGAGCCGTAAACGAGGTGGAGGTTTGGAAAGAAGCAAACGAAACAGAAGAAGAGGAAATAGAAGAAAAGGATAAAGTACTGTTATAGCTATAGAGAGATTGATATGATGTTAATAAATGTAATAATGATGTACGAAGAGGTAAAGTGATTCATGCGAGCAAATGGAAGCATGATCATTAAATCAAGAAGATTACGTAAATACTTTATAAGTGTAATATTGCAAAGGTATAAATAAATAACCGAACCCCGATTAACTTCATTCTAGTGGTCATGGGGTGTACGGACGGAACGACGGAGTACTGGGTTCCTCTCTGAAGCATTTATTATCATGGTTGACCTTGTCCATTGGAGCGCAGACCTTTGTCATTACCTCATATTGGAGAATGGCTATTCATTAAAATATTACTGCGAGTTGGCCAGTAATATAAGAAAGGAACTATGTGAATTAAATAAGTTAGCCTGTTATTGGCTTTTGACCACTAGCATCATTCTTGGAATTCTCTTATTATTTTATTCATTGGATTGTGCAATAAAGATACATTTGCATATGACAAGAAGTCCGGAACCGCATCCATTGGGATGGGGCATATTGAGCATGACAGAGCAAAGGTCTTGGAGCAATCCTCTAAGATTCACTGGTGACTGACATAGCAGCAAACCGGCTCTTCGGACAGTAAAGTAAGATAAAGTAAACTCATTTTTACCCGACATCCATGAATATTAAGAAAATTAAGAGAACAAAGTACTGGCTAGATACGTGAAGTAAGTATCATGCATAAATACGGCTTATTGCTTTAGACCAGGCAGAGTGAAAGAGAAATTTTAAGGAGCATTCCATTGTCCAAAGTAAGCGTGTTATCATGTTCATACATACATACCAGAAGACAAGAAAAGAAAAAAGTAGATGGACATCAAATAATGATTATGACGCCGCACGAGTGACTGCACCGCCACCCGACAACACTATTTTATGCGAGAAAATCGTGTATATCAAAATCTTGTGTATAAAACAATGTAAGACAAAAATGACTACAATAAGCAAACGTTGTAACCAGCTTTGTTCATTATAGGTATATGGTAATCATCTATGAAGTAAAATAGACTTATAAGTGCAAGTTTTCCAGCGCAATTTCGAGCAAGCAACTTAGCAAGAATTGAAATATGCTGAGAAATTATTTACATGTTTTTTCTTTTAAGTGATCAATTTGTTCGTACAGTCACGAAGAATAGTTTAGCCAGGTCATAGTGAAACAAAATAGAGAGAGCCAGAGTCAAGCCAAATCACAGAAAACGAGGAACACAAGAAGGGTGCCGTAAGATAATCTCAGGTCAGAGAGAGTTCAAGAAAGCGAGAGTTGTTTTCATTTTTTTATGCACACCGCATATATTGGGTGATATATGCCAAACTTTAAAAAGATTTTTCTACACTATACAAAAGCAGAGAAAGTCGTGGTTGGGCTTACTTGACATATTATTGAAAAATTTGACCGCTTTGATGTTTGCGCAAATTTCATCAAATCATTTTTGAGCCCTTAGTCACAATGGGACATTAGTCAACTAAAATTTTCATTATTCAAGCTGCATTTTTTTATCAAATTGATGATAACAAACTTTATCACGGAAATGAGTGTTTCCGTTTAATTTTTGATTGGTTTTGTTCAAAACTTTTAAAAATTTATCATTTATCAACTTTATGAAGCCAATAACTTCGGTGTTAAAAAAATTTAAATCTTTGATAATCAAAATTGTCAAGAAGTGTTTTGTTGCTATCGCTGGTTAAAATCACCAGTTTCGGAAACAACAGATTCTGCCGACTACTGGCTCAATTTTTAAAAGTAAAGAATCATACCAATAAAAACCTCCCTTAATTTACTTTCAGATGAACATACTTGCTATTTAATAAAACAAAATAAGGGTTGAGAAAACTGAGGTCAAAGTTTGGCATATATCATCAATTCACAGGGTATGTTCATTAACAAATGCCCAGAGAATAAATTCACAAGCAGAGAGAGTTTTTTATAAGCAGAATTTTATGAAAGTACAAGTTTTTTAGAGTTTTATATGTCAGAGAGTAACATATAACGGGGCCTAGGCCTAGGAATTAAAGGCTTAAAACAGTTACGCGACAAGGATTCTTGCACTGCAGGACAATAAATCATGAAGAGAGAGAACAGGAAGATTTCTTTACAAGTTTTTTCTCAAGAGAGAAAAATAAATGAAATAAATACGCACCCATAGTAGTGATGCAGTTGAAGTATATAGGTAGCTAGTTAAGCTCAGTCAGAAGAGGTAGCAGCGCAATGAAAGCAAGTGAGTAAGAGTTGACGTCTGGGTCTGGCTGTTGGCAGCACGCAACCCAACAAACTAGAAAAAACGAAAGGAGTAGGAAAGGAGGATAAATTGTGTAGGTCAAGAAAATGCCATTTTATGCATGCAGTAGTAATGATTTTGACCTATTTTTTCATTTTCATGCGTAAATTTTATATGACGGTGAAGAGACAAAAGAAGTAAATTCAATTTTATGTAATTTTATTCAAGCTTATGTTTTACAAGTACAAACTTAAGTACAAACTTTAGCAGTAGAGACCTCAAAGTTTTGTTTTATGCATTATTCAAATAAAATAGTAGAAGACAAGTCAAGAAAGTAGATTTTAAAATGCAGATAAAATTTTATTTAGATTCGAATAGTTTCATTCATCATTCCGATAGCGCAAATGAATATTCAAAAAAAAGAGCTATTTTCATAATTTAAAGTAAATCATTCTTATACTAAAATTTCTAAAAGCTTTTTAACATTCACACAAAATTTTAAACACAGTAAAAGTAGTAATAGCATGCAGAAATTGTAAGGAAGGGAAAGAGACAAGTCGGAAGACACAAACAAAGAGCAAACAATGATCAGAGAGGTAGTTTATCCTGAAGTCGTCGTAACAAGGGGGTAACCGCGAAATCGTTGGAATTGACGCTGTAACACTGAGGCATAAAAATTCCATAAACGATGACGTTGTTAAACGAAGGAGGAAACCGGATGGAAGAAATCCAAGAAGACAAGTAGGAGGGAGAAGACGGGTCTAAAGAGACTACAAAGATACATGAAAAACACAATACTGACATTCCTAATTTTAATTTTTTCTTATTTACATATTAGAAATTGCATAATGCGACGTAGGTAGCAAACACTTACGCAACTTGGCTACGACCGTAGCATGGATAAGCCGGAGGGGAACCGCAGTACGACAGGAATATGTAGTAGTATATACGTGATATATAAAAGCATGCCTTGTGCTATTTCCAATGGTCTGCAGGGGCAGGTACTCCATCTTAACAACAATATATGTTAAGTTTTGCGGTTTTAGGATCGCCGATTACCAGCATACATACAGTTCTGGCAATGATGCACTTCAGACTCCGTAAGATTGTGATATTGCCGTGAAGACGCCCGAGGGGTAGTGGAAACCTCCGGTGGAATGGGGAATTTGCGAGAGGGGTCCAGAGGCCAGGCAGGAACAGCTGCGGAATAAGCGGTAGTCATCCTAGAGGGATCAGGGGTCGTCCAGGGCGCCATCAGGAGCACCCCCTCCTGATTTTGTTTTCGCGCTGGCTCAACAAGTTGATTCCAGATATAAGGGTCCATACCATGCGGCACCTCCAGCGGGCCGACATGTGAAAAAGAAACAGCATACGAAGCAATGCAGGACTTCGTTCGTAGAGGAGCCTCCTCTTCCACACCAAATTCGAAACGAATGGTCTTGGAGAGTCCACCGCCAAGGGGCACCTTAACGCGACATTCGATAACGAGGCCAGTTAAGTCCAGAGAAGTACAGGCAGCGTATACCACCCACAGTAGCAGACACCTGAAAAACACAAATAATATTTTATTATCAATTCAAATCAAAAATTAAAATACCTTTGGAAAATTTAAAAATTTTACTTACAAAATTCGGAGATTCTTCATGTTGAATCCTTTTGCAACTTTGTTTGGGCTGGATACAAATGTAAGGTCGCAGTGGAATATTCAATTCCACAATAGCAGAGAAGAGAGGGAAACGTAGCAGACTGTACCGAACAGGCGTTCCAGGCTTACTATTTATACTTAAATTGGAGATAAGCCAGGAAATTTTGGAGAGATTAATTTAATTCAAATAAACCTCTACCAGTTTTGCGATTTTTCCTTGAATCATATGCCTAAAGTAACTGGCGTCCTACCTATTATTGGACATGTCAGATCATCTATAATGATTCGTGGAACATTGCAAGCTCAAGAGTAGATACGACGAAGAAATAGGAATATACAAAGTCAGTGTAATCCGGCAGGACATTCCAGATAATTCTGGTGGCATCCAATATACAGGTTAAGCTTAATCGGCACGTAACGCATTAACGTAATCAACCACGTTCTACATTCATCAGCAGAATTTTCTTTAATTAAAATACATATTTCATCTATATCCGATAATAACATCTCTATATTAGTCTTTTACTTTTTTTTATCCATTTCTATCCTTTTTATCCATTCATCCTTTTCCTCCTTTTTTGGTACATTTTATTACCAAGTTTTAATCATTTTCATTCATCATTTTTGCAAATCTTTTCCATTTGAGATAAAGTAGCAAGTTATTCCTTATTCCATTTATTGTGTAACAGTATAAAAAGGCTCATCCATTAAAATTCTATAAGTTTTTCATACACCTTGCGGAAAAATAAAAACAAGCACCAGCAAATAATATGCAACGCATAATCAGCATCGTTTAAATACCTCATTGTATGTTTCTGTAAGAAACTCCTATTTCTGGAAGAAATTAAATGGAAAGAATTAAAGTAATTCCATCATTCTTTCCAGTTACCTACTTAAAACCTCTAGTATATAAAATGGGTGAATGTAAAATAGATGAAGTATGAATGATGACCTTTTAATCCTACTTAACTTTTTTGCAACTTTGCTTTGAAATTTTATGTGTATATGTAGAAAACTTCACTAGACATTTTATACCTTTAACCGCATGATTGAATATGATGAATGAATGCATGTTTTTCTTTTTGTTAAACGCATGTTAGCTTATAGTATGAATGAATGCAATCAAAACCGCTTGTTATACAAAATTCAGTCATTAAGCTTAAACTCTCTTTAATAAATCGAGATACTCTCAATAAGATTTACAAATAAATTGAATATCAGTATAAGTTTAAGCTATAAAGGGAACCCTCGCTGACCTTCACACGGACTGCAGAGAAGCAACCTCCTGGATGACCTTTTCTAGGGCTTCTCCGGGCTGTCCAGCCATCCTTCTAATTATGTCCCACACATTTGAGTGTTGAATGTCAAAATGAGAAACTGGTAGATAGGCATCGACATGCCTTGGGTAGTAATTGGGAGATATGGGACCAAAATTATTATTATGCTTCCTTTTCCCACCCTTTTCTATCATTTACCAAAATTATGTTCAGACTTACCAGAGTACTGCTTGGACTCCCTGCAGCTTTGCGGCGTGTGATAGAACCAATAAATTACCTTGTGCCTGTCCGACCTTTCCAGGTCCCTCATCAGGATACGTTCGGAATCGACTGCAGCAGAAATACAGTCATTCGCACGTCCAGCAAGACGGCACACAGACAAGGCAACGATGGAGAGAAGTCAGCAAAGAGAAAGTAGTATAATATGGGAAAAACACATTAAATATTTTCAAAGATCCTATTAAATAAAACTTTATATTGTTGTTTATCCACACGGTGAAAGTCAGGGATTGTATTTATCCATGGACTTTTGTTAGTGCACGTATTCGCATAGCCAGCCAGTTGACATAACGAAGCAGCCATCACGGTAATGAGACCGTAAAACAACAGCAATTCTTCTGTGGAACAAAGAATCAATACATAAAGAACAGGAATTTTGTACCTTGATAACATGTTGGAAGCAGATTTCCAGTTCCCAAGATTTCACAACATAGAAGTTTCCAAAGTCAAGTAAGGAGAGCAGAGGATTTCCAAGAAGTTAAAAAAAGAAGTTTCAACAACAAAATTTTGATAGCGAATGATCCGCAAAGTTCTTTTCTCTGGGTTTAAGTAGCAGTTCCACGAGCGACCTGGAGAAAAGACGCTATAGGCAATACGACAGAATCAAGAGACAAGTCAACACTCCATCCAGATCACTCCACAGAAAACAACAATCCAAGTCGATTTCATCATGCATCTTTTGAATGATTTTATGTTATCGTTAAATAATGCATATTTGCAGAATTGCAAATTCAAGATTTAGTATTTTCAATGATAAACTTTGATTTATTTATCATATTCATGTTTTCCATAATTACATTTTATCCTTAAAATATCGGAACAAAGTAAGAGCAGAGTCTTACTCCGGGGTGGGAGTAGTCATAACCTAAGAGAGGGCAACGGACGAACGGGCAAGTTCCAGAAAGAAGGGGACTGACCGAAGAAGGAAGATAAAGAGAACCGGTGCCATCATAGAATGATAGGTTAGATAGGTAGTAGTTAAGTCCAGCTCAGAAGATCCGGTAATTGAGCTTCTGAGATTGTATAAGTATAAGTTGATAATAATAAAAGACAGTTCAGTCGGATTGAGTGATTGAGTAAAGAGTCTTTTCATTTATCTACTGCACTCACCCTTTGAGTCCAAGCATAGGCGTCATCATCATATTGATCGTTCATCATAAACCAGGAACCTGGAATCAAAGGACCCTTGGAATCCTAGGGGTCGCAGGGGTTCTGAAGCTAAGATTTAACTTATTAGATTATCTTAAACATTTATATGTGTGCTTTGAACTCTTATATTTACGAAAATAACGTAAATAAGCTTATATAAGCTAATATTTAGCTAACCTATCACAGGCTATGCACAAAAATAACATAGTACAACATAGTATAACATAACAAAATTCTAGTAAAAAAAGACAACCATTGAATATAAATGAGAGACGGTAACAGATAGATATGGAAAAATAAAATAAGAATGATAACGTGGACATAAAAATAAAAAATAAAAATCAGGCAAAAAAATCTTTGCAAAAAGTAGTAATTAGAAAATGCGACATTGGCCTCAACCAGTTTGTAGATAGACAAAAAATAATCCAAAACTAATTACATTTTTTGATGTTGAGTTTATTGTCGAATTTCAAAGAATAATATTATATAATTTGGAAACATGCACATTTTTAAAACCAATAAATACAGAAATATTTTCTTTCTTTTTTGCACAAATTATATTTCGCCAGTATGTAGGCAGGAAATGATGTGAGAGAGAGATGATGAAGACAGCCCAATTAAGAAGAAATCCGCTTACGATAAAGAGAAAGCGGACGTTCCACAAAATCCAAAACGGGGGAAGACAGTAAATTCAAAGAAGGCAGCTTCATGGCTCTAGAGAGAAAGTCGATATCATACTTCAAATTGGGAGGATCTAAAAAACCAGAAAATAAAAAATATTAAATCGATCATTCCAACATAAACAATAATCATCATCACTAGAAGCAAGAACAAGAAAGTAACTTACCAACAAATTTAAAGTCGTTTTGCTCCAACACATAAAGCCCCACCAATCCTGAACACTTTCTAGGGAGTACAATGAAGCGATACACTGCTGGGAGGAGCACGTTAGCACCAGTCAATTGATGCGAAGGAAGGCAATAATTGTCTACCCCACGCGCCGTAGTATTCCGAGGAGTAAGGATTAAGACACGACCAGAAATTACACAATGAGAACATCTTACGAACTCCTGTTGCGTAAGATTGTGTAGGTTATGCGCAAGATGAGGAGGAGGAGTAGTGGTCGGTCATATAAGGCACCGGAGGAAGTTGACGCATTGAAGAACGGACAGGAACGGTTTTGGAAGTTGAAACGGGAAAAGCAGCAGTAGTAGCAGAGGAATTGGCAGCGCAAGAAGACGAAGGGGAATGAGAAGAAAATGACCGGAGCATAGAATCAGGCCCAACAGCAGCGGCCAGAAGAGTCTTAGCCAAAATAGGATGTTCCGAGAAGTTGAAGGAAAAAACCAGCTTCGTCCCGTTATCTGCCGGAAACCGTCCATCATCGAGAAAGACGTGCTCACATTTTCCAGTTGCCAAATCATGACTCCAGGGGGGAGCCACAACAAACAGGGTAAAGATCCACAGCAAAAACATTCGCATGGTACAGCCAGAAAATATAAAATTTTTCGTTTTATAATCTTCAATCCAAATTTTTTTTAACACAAAAAGTATTTTAAAAAGTATGTTTTTAACTTACATTCAAAAATTTCCAATAGGCAGAGAGAAGAGAGTAGAAATAGTACGACTACAAACACTTGACAATCCGAGATCTGATAAACTTTTCGATAAACTTCAATTTTAACAAATTTTTCCATATGCTTAACCAGTATTATTTTCTCAAAAGTAAAATCCAACAGCATTCACCGTAGAAGAAGAGAGAAGCGGCTTAAACAAGCAAAAGAGCAAGAGGTCACCATCATCAGCAACAAGCAAAGTAACAAGCTTCATGCAACCTCACAGCAGAAGCAAAGTGAGTATCGACTAAGAAATGCAAGTGCAGCAAAAAGTAAGGCATGAGATCTACAGAGAAGCCGTATCATATCATCATCAAACAGCACTCTATGCCGCTCACCCATTTACATTACATTATCGCTTGAAAGATTGACTGACATTATAAGTATGCTTCAAACGAGTTTACAGGGAAACAGTGTGTGAGGATCACACAAAATTCAACGGGGAGTAGTAACAGGGTATGGGTTGAAAAGTCAAGCAAAGGTAAAGCAACAAAGTCAGCAACAGAGGGGATATCAACAGCAACAATTGCGAGCGAGGAGCGAGCCGGATAGTAATATCAACAATGCAGCGTGGAAGTCCCTGAAGAAGAGTCAGCCATCGAAGAAGGACAAACAAATCAAAGAAAGAGCAGCAACTGAGGCGAAGGAACGAGTCATCACCAGCGTCCCTCTCTCCACATCACATCACACCACCAACATCATCATCAAACATTGTTAGTTAGATAGGAAGCTTTGTAAATTAATCAGATTGAACTCTTCTGATATGAATTATTATAATATGAACAATTGGAATAAACCAGGCAGACTAACGAAGGGTGTCGAATGAGAATAATATAACTTGTATTATTGGTCATTTACTCAAGAGGTCCCTTTGGGACTCTCTACGCATCTTATAAAGTATTCTTCCTCACGCTCAGTTTAATAGGATCCTTAAGCTTCGAAATATCACTTTATTAGATCGTTTCTACTAGAATTATAGTCAAAACTGTCGACAATAAGTACTTATTTTCCCACGTAAATTCCTTTCGACAATAACCTTTTTATTTTATGAGACTACAATGAGTAAAGATGAAAATGAAATAAAAGGCATTAAATGCATATTTTTATGAAATCACAGCCGAGACCGCTCACCTCTCCAGTTCGAGAAGCGATTAGTCTAAAGGTCAAACGGGTAGGAATAATAATATGATGTTAACAATGCGACAAGTCCATCTTCCTCAAAAATATGAGAAGGAAAGGCTTAAATATGACAACAGGAGTCATGGAGTTGTGGCAATAGATTGTGTAGGCGTTCAAATACAATGCACCCGGATGAGGGAAGACATTGAAGAAGCACCGAAGACGTAGCAGATGAGGACGAGGAAGGAGAGCAACATCATAAGAATACGCGTAGGTAACTAGTATTGTAGGTAGTATATACAGTTAAGAGTACCAGGCTCAAAGAATGGCATTCCGCTCTTTGAGGAGAAAATAAATAGATGAGAAAGACAATAAAAGAACTAATCAGTATTTAACCAAGCACTTGCAAGGAACTCCTTCGGGTTCAGTTATTTACTCATTCACAAGTCCACCTTAGGAGTACGAGCTGCTCTGCACCAGAACGTCGTCAGTGGACGAAAGGAAATCTCCTGAGCCGAGGCAAGGAAGAGGCATCAATACAATAGGAACTTGGCGTCACCCTATTCGCACGACCTGAAAACAGACACCAGCACTACCTAGACTATAAATAAATAACAAAGCGAAAAGGCTAAGGCACCTTTTACGTATCATAAAAGTTAGTCACTAATATAAGAAGTGCACAGTTAAAAATGCCCAACTTAAGCAAATTTGATATCACCGGTGAGTTCGTGAAATTCAAGGACGCGCGGCAACGGAACGTCAATAAATTAAAGGCAAGATACCCACATTTAATTATTAAAAAGCAGTTCGATAAAAGAGACATTCAATATTTTTGGGAAAGGAATTTCTGAATTGATAAAACGAAAACATTTTATCTATCAGGACGCATTATATTTAATTCCATTCTTTCTACCAGAGTTGGTAAGACCGGAATTTATTGGCTTCATCAGAAGAAATGAATACTATAATTTGCCCGATTGTCTCTGGTATTTAACAGAACAAGCTTTAAATTTTTTAAAAAACTTTGATTTGGACAGTTTAGAAAGAGAGGATGGAAGTCATTTCGATATTTTTGCTAGACGGGTACAATACCCAAATTGTATGACAGATCGTGAAGTAAACAGGTTTGGAATAGAAGAGAGAAGCAGAAAAGATCAGTTGCAATTTAAAAAAACATAAAAAGCCGAAGACGACTAGAGAGCACTCTCTAAAAAGGGATCCAGAAGACAATAAACACGAATTTTCTTTAAAAGAATAATAATAATTTTATTTTGTTGAAACATTTTTTCACTTTTAAAGAGGTTAGAGGTTAAAAACACCTACACTAAATTTAGCTATTTTCATTTACAAATTTGGGATTAAAATACATTCCCATTAAAATTGATTGAAAAGTTGAATACATAAATTTTATTCTTTAGTATCAGCATTTGGAGGAATTACGTCTTTTAATTTTAAAGTAGGATTAGCCAAATATGAAGCCCACGGATAATGCCTTCCTTTAGCTCTCACACAACCAGTTTCGTGGCGTAGAAAAGAATTTTACCTTACAAAATTTACAAGCATATTTTTAGGAATGACAGATTTTCTTGTGGGAAGAAAGATTGACGACATAGCGCTCGTACGGGCGGAAATCAGAGAAAACAGGATTTTAAATAAGTTTAGTTAGCAATTTTAAATTATACAAAAATAGATACTCCTAATTTGGAGGAGATAATCATTTGAATATCCATTTTTGGTTAAGCCATATTTGGGCTAGAGAAAACATTTTTTTGAATTTTAATAAGGTACCAAGTTTTTGAATTTATAATGAACCCAAGTGGGTGGCAAAAGAAAAGTCGAGGTATGTATAGACCGGTAGGAGGTTCAAATGTTCTCAGTCGGTCTAGTACACCCCATTGCACTGGGTAGAACAGAGAAGTACCTCTAGTTAAGTACAATTTTTAAGTACAATTTGAATAGATAGCTTAGGTTTTCATTTTAAGCCATAGGGGCAAAGTAAGATAATACCAAGCGTAAACACAATCCTAAAGTCTTGGCAACGTAACTGCCGATAAATGGGTAACTTGATTTTGATATATTATTTAATTGATGGGATTAAGTGCTAATTTTATCTATTCGTGTTTAAAGTAACGTATTATGATAGTGGGATAATTAACAAGAAGCAATACCATTCAATACAAAGACCCTTAGCAGAAACGGTGGAAACCGGCTGCGGGCCTGCGGAATGTTGACGCAATTGATGCTGACGAAGATAACTGACTCGAGTAAAAACACGGTTTTCACACTTATCAGAAGAAAACTGAGGACCCCGAAAATGAAAGGACTTCACATGACGAATTACATCCTTAAATGGGGAAAACAATCTGCAAAAGAGGAGCTGAGCAAAAGTTCAACATTGAAAAATTAAGATAAGTAAAACGAATTTTTTGCTTATATTAGCAAATCGCACTTATTGCACGTTGGGCAGGCCAGATTACGTGAAAGTTCTTCACCTTCGATAGCTTTTGGACGGGAATTATAGGTATTCAGCCCATAATAATAAATTTTGGCTCTGTGTTTTTGAAATAATAGTTTCCCTTCTCTAGAATTAGTCCATACGCAATATTTTGTTTTGCAATGCACGCACGACTAGCAGAAAAGAAATCGAATCAATCATAAATTTGAACCAATCATAATTTTAAAAACAAGAACAAAACGACTAATTACCATAGGCAAAACGAGATGAAAGTAGCATAATAATTAATTGTTAAATCATCTCCTTTCTTAACACCATTCTTGCCAAGGAGAAAACAGGACTTCTTTTCGCCATGAAAACGTATAAAGAACAATTTGGTCGACAACTGTGGCGCATGTCAAGCAAGTAGGTAGGAAAGAAATAACCTTCAACAACAACACTTTGTTTGGAGGAAGGGATCCTACTGGCGCCGTAAATGAAGTCATTCATCCAATACGATTCAAATCTGCAGTGATTTTAATATAGGCAGAACTATGGAGAAGGATGGTTTTAGTTGTTCGTTTTAAAACATCTTGCATCCCAATTAACGAATTGTTAAATTGTTCAATGGTATAAGTGAGTCCAGCAAAGATGCTAACAATGTTTAGATCGGCATTATAATCACGCTGAGACACCAACCGAAAAGGTTGAGTAAAAGGAATACGACGATTTAGAGGTCGAGAGGGATCCAAACTCTTAACGAAATTCGAAAAGGGGGTATTTGCGCACCTTACATTTTCTCCAACTGAGATAGGCACTCATCTGTCACCTGCAAAACATCACATTTATCGACAACGCAAGGCTTCTATATATTTCATCAATAAAACATCGACAAGAACGAATTCGTTTTTCATCCTCAACAGCTGCCCGCATTACTTCTTTAGCGTGATCAATAGAGAAAGCTACCACAAATTAAAAAGAAGTCATAAATCACGTTATTATTATTTGTATTTATATAATACTCACCTAAATGGCAGTATGAGGGAGGAAACGGAGATGGCTCAACGGTTTGTGCAGACATTTTCACAACACAATTCGGTAAGATAGTGATTTCGTTCGAACACGGTCATACTAGCTCGAAGCAAGTTGGTGAATAAAAATATTTTTTAAAAATGAAAAGGAGTTTAGACGCAGGTTGAATATTCACATAAAGTACATAGCAGAAAAGAGCACCAGTTTATTTGAGGGAAACAAACACACAAGCAGACAGACAGAAAAATGGTGAGAGACAAAAATGGTCAAAGCCAAATTTAGTAGCAGTGCTCATAAAAAGTTGTTTTCATTATGCAATAGAGGATGATCAAAACGGATGGAGTGAGACGGCGAGAGCTCACCCAGCACAAAACATTTCGTAGAGTTTATACCTACGTAATATTTAGTTTAGCGGCTCTCTGATGGAAAAGATGCAATATATAGGTAGACAAATTAAAATAGCGCCTTTGCAATGCACAGCAATATGAAGAAATATTTTATTGGGAGCAGAGAAGCTCTGAGTTTATAAGTTATGAGCAACAGAAATAGCTCAAGTTGTTACACGCGTTAATTATCCACAGTTGATTTAGCTCATACTAAGAAAAGTAGAGCAAATGTATTTTATGTTTTAATCATATCTCGAGGCAGACACTAGTCATAATATGCTAATCCAGTGTTACAGATATAAACCAGCGATAAGTAGTGAGGAACCGTTACGCGCATTTTAATTTACTCCAGAAAATAAATATTGAACTGACAAAGTAAATAGATTTTATGACACTATATGACGTGAAATGACGATATAATAATGTAAATTGCATCCATTCAGAAACATTGTTGTATTTTTTTAAGTATATTTAAAGCCAATATTTTAATAGTAAAGGCAAAGAAAGCATTTGCCATGTAATTCATGATTATTCAGGTGAAAAGTATCCAAAAGTGATTGATATTACTGTCATTAGCTGTTAAGTATTATAGCATGACGAAATTCAAGGCAATCAACCATTTTGTGGCACCATTATAATCATTACGTATTTTATGTTGAAAATCAAGTTTAAAGCAAAACATTACGGTCAATACGAATTTCATTTATGTGAAACAAAGAATTTTGATGAGTTATAATTTTGACTACTTGCATAAGTCACTGGATAACAGTGTTCCCTTCTTATTCTCGAACCTCAGGATAGATAAGCATGGAGACTTAGAAACGAATGGTAAAAACAGGATAAAAATATAATTATTTTATTAAGTCGTACACGTATTTCCATCATAATAATAACAATGAAATGCAGCCATTGTGCATATTATGGAAACGGAAGTGGAGAGAATTTTACGTTAAGGTACAACGTATTAGCTCAGAGAAAGAATTAAAATACATAGAAAAACAGGTATAATCCTGAAATCAGGAAAATTTGTAATTCTCATGTTTGTATCAAAATAATCAGAACAGTTTAGCTACAAAGCATATAAGCATAGAAAGGATAAGTAATAAAATCAGATTCCAGTTATGCAGTTTAAAAAGAAAAACTTAAAGGGCCGTCATAAACTACATAACTGCCCTCTCCTCTAGATGAGTTGGAATAATAAAAAATACAATTTTTTATAAATGACGATTTTTACCTATGTCAGTGGCGGAGTAGGATGGGAATTATTATTTGAATCTGATTTCCTTTTATACTGGGTTGATCTTTTAACCCATTCAATGCAGATATTACAAGAATGTAGTACGATAGTACCGTTACAATCTTGACGCTTTAAGCAAATCTTTTCCTAAAATTATCGGAATTCCTCTTCAAGGGAATCTTGTGGATCCACATTAAAATCCTATTCTGGTAGATTAAAGCAAATTGGCAAGATATTAAAATGCACTCCCATCACGATTGCATATTTGAATTATTTCAAGATTACATTCTGATAAGAAGATAAAGCTTGATACTCTCCGGTTATCCCAGGGCGAGCTCACTTTCCCTATATACCACATTAACAAAGAGTCGGGTTTAGGCAGGAAAGTCGTTTACGCTAGTGGAGCCATCGAAACAAAACGGAAGTAGGACAAATGGTGAGCTACGTAATCTCTCTCTCCCTTCTCATATGCGTTTTCATTAAAAAATATGTACCTATTTTTGATAACGTGAGTGGCTAAAGCAGATTATTAATCTGGATTCATTTACTTCAATGTATGAATCAATAAGTCTAGAGTTCTATGAAAATGTATACATAGAAAAATAATCAGTGCAAAGGTCAGTTCAGGAAAAATGTAACTTTCTGCAAAGGAGTAAAGATGAGCAGCGAGAAATTTGTATGCTGCATATTATAGTATTTATGCATGGAATGCATTTTTGAGTATTTTGCCGGAAATGCAAATTTTTTGAGATTTTAATGACAGAAGATAAAATATCAGGGAAAAATATTTTACAATGTAACAATAACACAAGAAAAGAAAAACAGAAATTAAAAAAACTAATAAACAATTATATTATTTTTTGGGCTAGACTTTACAACAATGACCTAGAAATTTTTCGTGTGCTCCTTCCCACCATTCACCTCTATGAAAGATTAATATCAGCCAAATCACGGAGTGCCAGAGCCAATCCTCCTTCTAGGATGGCGGGTTAGCTGCGCATCTCGTTATGCAGTGCTTTCCAAAGCCAGTTATCTGTGTCGTTAAAGGATAGGAACGGGTAGAAGGTACGATTCCACGGGGGAGAGTACAACTTTGAAAACGGATCTGACAAGAAAAAAATAAAACATACAATTAGATGTGATCCAAACCATAAAATAATGGAGCATAAATCAAAGAAAAGGAGGAAAACTTACTCTGGAGCAGTAAATCATAAACTGAAAGGTCTTCTATCAATTTAGGCACGCGGCATTCCATTCTCTGCAGAAGTAAGAATTAACCGTACCAATGAGGTTCTTCCTGAGGAAATACACGTTATCGGGGGTTGGAGACAAAATAAATACATCTTCTCCGAAGCAGCAATCGAAGCAGAGATCTTCGGTTCAAATCCGAGGAGACGTCATCGAGTACGGCAGCGACGGGCAGCATTGCCATTCCAACGGTGGCAGGAACCTCCTCAGCAATCAAGTTGAGACTTCGGTGCAGCACATGAAGTAGACGCGTTTGTAAAGAACAATTGTCGTGTTGCCCAGCCCAATGACAGCTGCGATGGATAGAAATCTAGAGAAATCAGGACGAGTATTTCTATCGTATATATATATATATGTATCGTAATAACATAGTAAAATACACATATTTTTAGAAGTTTAATATTTTTACCATGTTTTACCTTATCCACATGATGATGAACCAGTTAGTTCGGTACAGAGACGATAGTTCGGAACGAAAGAGAGAGAGTAAGAAGTTTAAATAAATAGAGAGATAGAGAAAGTTTTTTCACACTGTGACGATTTTTAAATTGCACGACATATTTATGTATTCATCCGAGGATAGTTTGGGCGCTTAAGCTTTGAATTATGCGGGAAAATGAATGGAGAAGTAGAAAAATAAAAATATACCTTGATATTGCAAGAGTGCATAATTGCAGTTTTAAATCAAATCAGCATGAGATAATAATGATGAATGTAAAATATGAAGATGGAATTTTATGAAAGGAATGTTTGTACATGTTTTTCGAGAAATGTAACAGATAATATTGCAAATTAATTTAAAAAAAACATTTTATTTGTAACGAAAGTTCAATGAATTGTTATCAATTTTGGGAAAGAATGATAAGTTTGGAACATGTTTCCGTGGAATGAAAAGTTTGGAAGAGGAAAGTCATGGAGTTGTAGCAATAGATTGTGTAGGCGTACAAGGACAATGCACCCGGATGAGAGAAGACATTGAAGAAGGACCGAAGACGTAGCAGATGAGGACGAGGAAGGAGAGCACCATCATAAGAATAGGCGTAGGCTAAACTAGTATTGTAGGAAGTATGTACAGTTAAGAGAACCAGGCTCGAAGAGTGGCGTTCCACTCTTTGAGGAGAATATAAATAGATGACAAAGACAATAAAAGAACTAATCAGTATTTAACCAAGCACTTGCAAGGAACTCCTTCGTGTTCAGTTATTTACTCAATCACAAGTGCACCTTAGGAGTACGTGCAGCTCTGCACCAGAACGTTGTCAGTGGACGAAAGGGAATCTCCTGAGCCGAGGCAAGGAAGAGGCATCAATAGAATAGGAACTTGGCGTCACCCTATTCTTAACTCAAGTAAAACAGAGGAGAGAGAGAAAACACGCAATAGTTGAGATGAAGTAACTTATTAGTTAATTGTTAGTTAATAATTTCTTTTGTGAAAGTATTTCCATTTTATGCAACTCTTTTTATTTTTAATTCATTAGTATGCAAGTTTTATTCAATAATTTTTTAGTTAATGTCTATGCTATATGCAAAATTCTTTTAAGTACAAATTAAAAACACACGATATGCAAATCATCACGAGTCAAATAGGAGAAAATTAATTAAAATAGATCAATTACTTTTATTCAAATAATTTCCTAATATAACCTGAAAACCCCCTTCTGGAGAGGAAGTTATCTGGAGGTTATCATTAATTTTTATACAAAAAAATCCAATTTTATAATTTAGAATTTTATATTAAAACATTTTTGCACCATACTAAATAAAAATATAAAACAAAAAGACATCAGTTGGTATTTGTGAAATCCACCTGGCGGTGGCGAAGATCCCAAAGCCGTTGGAGGAACGGTCACATCGGAATTTCAGACTCCGGTAATGGAATATTGGCCCGTTGAACTGATCCCGAGGCTGCAATCAACAAAGAAAACAAGATGATTAATACAAGCTACAACAACAACAACAACATTTCAATAACAAAAGCTGAAGAAACTTACAAGCTAGTGAGCATAGTTGCTCAACCGTGAATAGTGAAGAATATGAGACACCAGGCACTTGTTTGAATGCGTCAAAATTGCGTACACAAATGGGATGTTAGAAAGCGAGTCCATTGCAGCAACCTCGAAATATTTCAGAGGCGGCACCCAAACGGATTCATTGTGGGGCAAGATGACACCCACAAGACCCCGCCCAAGGCAGTCTCTGCACTGGTCTTCTTCTCTTTTATTGAATCGATAGATGTACCTATTCGTCGTATTCTTGGTTCGAGGCGCTGAAGACAATGTAGACCTTCATGGCGGCGATACACTACGAGACACTGGACGAGGCGCAGAAGTCAAGAGACTCATTGTCCACACCGGTCCAATTGATGTTTCATTTTTGATTTGCCGCGGGTCAAACCCAGGACATTACAAGTAGATTAGCGATTCATTAAAAGCAGAAATAGATTTATACCATAACTTATTTATACCAGAAATAGTAATGATAGTAGTGCTTGTTCCCATTTTAAAGAAGAAAAATTTAAACAATACGGTGGCTAAAATCTATCGACCAATTGCAATAGCCACTATCATGTCAAAAATTTTTGAGATACTCCTACTTCATAAAAACATAGATAAACTACAAACCCAGCCAGCGCAGTTTGGATATAAGAAAAATGTTGGAACTGAGCTGGCAATCTTCACCTTAAAACAAGTAGCCCACCATTATTTGAGGAGAAACTGAGATAGCAATCTTCACCTTAAAACAAGTAGCCCACCATTATTTGAGGAGGAGTGCACCAACTTATATCTGCTACCTGTATGCAACCGCTACTTTTAATAATGTCAATTTATCACTCTTACTGGATAAGTTATGTGAACGTGGAATAGACTCTGAATCCTTAGCATTGCTTAAATTTTGATTCCAAAATCAACTTTTTACATGCAAATGGAACGACATCTTCTCTCGTGCCTTTCCTGTTTTTAAAGGAATCAGACAACGTGGTATCCTCAGCGGATATTATTTTGCTATCTATTGTGACCACCTATGTATTAAGTTAAAACAAAGCGGACTAGGATGTAAAATTGGATTCATTTCATGCAATTACATAACCTACGCCGATGACGTTGCTCTGCTAACAACCACAATTGCAGCAATGAAAAATTTGTTAACGATTTGTGGAGAGTATGGAAAAACATATTTAATCCAACAAAAACTTTCTTGCAAGCCTTCATTCTAAGGAACAGTGATAACACACGCCCCCTTAATCAAATTCTGTGGAAGTGTAGTGCAATGGTGCGACACTGTAAAATATCTAGGTTATGAAGTGAACTGCTGGGACAGAGTCCAAAAGGAATTAATCAAAAGAAATTGTGAAATCAACAAACAAGCAAACCTTAATAAATCAAGATTTTTGAACTGCTCGGACAAAATAAAAAAGCATTTCTTCAAAACATATTTTACTTCTATCTATTGCTCTAGTCTATGGTGTCCGATAAATCAAAAGGATCTACACAGCCTTATACGACAGAAGCTCCAGTGCTTCAGCTATGTTTGCAGAAAACCATATGAATGACTTTATTGCGGTCCAGCGAAAATCAATCACGTCAATATTACATCGACTTTGTGTTACTAAAAATCTTATCTTATCTGGAATTCTAAACTCAACCTATTTACTTAAATCATCGTTATATCGGCAATGGGAGAAATTATTACCCTGTAGAATTGATCAAAATCTTCAATTTATTTATCTAAATGAACAGACGCATATTATTACTCACTTTTAAAACTAAAGTCTGAATTTCTTCTTATTTTTGATAAATTATTTTATTGTTTCATGAATTCACAGTTTGGAGAGACCTCTGAGAATGTGGGGCCTTTTTAGCTGGCTAACATCCAACTGCTGCAAGATAAGTGTGGCAATAAAAACCCAAACAGTCTTGTGTCGTGTGTGGCGTGGTTTGTGCTGTTACTGAAAAAATCCAAAGGTTGACACTCAAACACCACGTCGTTATACGTGACATTTCTAGTTCGCAGAATTCCAATTTGTCCAGAATAGAGACACTCATCACATTGCCGCTGCATGCTACATTGTCAAGTTATGGTATTGTCTATCGGATAAAGGTGGTTTTTGCCGCTCACTTGGTAACAACACCTTCTGGGAATTTTCAGTGGTTGAGGTTGAAAATACAGATGCTGTTGGGGTAGGAGTGGTCCATGGCGCATGTCTCAAAATATCCCGTTTGTCCAACACTTGTCTTCTAGTCGGCCCCACCAGATAGTTCCAAATAGTAGGGTCCACCCCTGTATGTATTAATTCCCGAGAAATTATTAAAAAGCGTTATTTCATGCTATGCTGTCAGTATAGTTGATTATGTTTACATAATATGGGGAATACATAGCCAAATCATATACGAAAAGCTTCAAAATAA
>JAANSO010000423.1:0-33898 GCA_036507315.1 Lepidocyrtus fimetarius
AATTTCCTCCCTGCGCTCTTCCCGTCATTCATTATACATGCTGGCTTGATCCATATAGCAACATTCAGGTTGTTCCGTGACTTAGAAAACATTTCCATATCTTAATACATATCGAGCTAAAGGTATGAATGTGGAAATCGATAGAAATTCCCCTTTTTATGTATTGTGTACTTAATTTGAATATGTTGTGATGGCGAAATTAAAAGGAACAGGAGTTGAAAAGCGTTTTCGCTTGGCTTGGCTTTGTGTCGTTTACTAATTGAACGTTGTTGCGAAGTGACAATACTGACAAAAGTAAAGTTGACATTATTTTACATTGAACTGGATTGCTTGCAACGTACAACTTTATCCATAAAATCACGGAGTTTAACTTGCATGTTACAATCAATATTATTCACAATGGACATGTACGATTTGATCCATCCATATTTCTTTCCAAATTGTAATTGATTAATTAGTTTTGGGGTGTAACTTCTATGAAGAATGTTGATTTGCCTTGAACACTTGCAAATTGAAATATGCGGATTTCAATCAAATAAAAAAACTTAGGTGTAGCTTACTCCATTTCAAAATCTGCAGCTTAAGCAAGAACTTTAAATTTTAGTTTTAAGACTATTACACTTTCAGAATACAAAGTGAGCAATGTTGGCTTTTTTGATGCTGTAAATAAGTAAAACTGCAAAACTTTTTAAAACATCAACAAAATATTAGATTCCCAAGGTTTATTCAAACCATAATTTTATTATTGGAATAAGGATGTCGTTTGAGAGGTTTAAGTTTACTCTCAGAATTTATCATTTAATCCAGCAAAGGGGATATTATGCTAAACAGGCGAGTTGAAATTTATATAATATAGGGAAGAATGGGAGGACGTTGGCCTAAGAGTTGAGGTGGCAAGACCTGTCCTTTCTCGATACCCGAGACTTCTCTACGGATTCGGCGAAAGATTCTTTTTCGTATAATTGTAAGAACAAAATATAATTAAACAATTAGAATTGTCAGAGAAAAGGGGGACGTTAGCCTCAGGCTCTCTATCCTAATTCTCAAAAAGGTATGAAAAATCCTCTCACCGTAATTGTTTAAAACAATCGACTGAGAAGGAAAAATAGGCGGAAATAAATTGTTAATAGAAAATGCCATCATAGTTTAGAAAACTGATCAGTATATCTCGGCCGACTAAGCAGGGGTAATAATCAAATAGAGAAAAACTTAGGCTCAACAAATTAAACAATAATAATACAATATTAATAAGGTGTTCATTTTCAAGTAAACGTAGTTCTTTGAATAAATATTTTCATTTCCTTAATATCCATAAACCAAAAAAGTATTTTGTAAGCTTCCAATTTAATTTGTCATATACTTCCTCTACATAAAATATCCTTCCAAAGTAGTGAAACAATTCATTAAATTTCATAATATTCAAAAGTCCGAAAGAAATATACATTCATTAATTTTTCATAAAAGTAATCGGATCTTAAAACAGAGCCCAAGACAAAAGATCCCTTACAAACAACCTTGCGGTTCTTTTAAAATATGTGACTTAAGATCAAACCGAATGCTTTTAGTATGTGTTTCTTAGCTGACTTGCACATTTGCGTATGAAACCGTACAAATTTTTGAGGAATTTTGTTCCGGTTGTTTTAAAAATAAGTTAGTCTAGATTAAGTCAGATTACATAGTAAACATTGAACTCCCGATTTGCCTATTGTCATATTGAACCGCATTGATTTTCCACAGCATTAAGATTTGCTGCGGTTCTTTTAAAACTAATTTATTTTAGATCAATCCTGAGACTTTTAGTAGCCATTTCACAACAGACTCACACATTTGCATATGGAACAGCACAATTTTTTGGGACGTGAAATGTTGTTGAAAAATTATAGTTTTTCAGTCGAATTTCGTCAGAATAATGCATTCTAGAACCCCGATGCGACAGAATCGGGCTAACTGCTAGTGCGTATATATCTGTTGAGTGTCATGGATGAAAGCAAAAACCAAAGGATTATGCCTTCCAAATTTATTTCTTATTCCACAAACCATGTAAAATTAAACGGGTGGGTTGAGTTCTTCATAATTCAAAAACAGTTTTTGGAGTAAATGAACCATTTCATTATTTACCTCTCAGTCATATCGTTCACATCAAAAACAGAAAGCACATCATCATCATTGCAGTATTTTTTCAGGAGCAGTAAGGTAGTTTTTAGAGTCATCCACTCATCCAGCAATAATTAGCATTACTGTTTAAATTGTTATCATTATTGCAACACTTACGCTGTCTGCGTTTCACCCAATGCATAAACAATTATAAAGTGAGAGAAACGAAACATTTGTAAATTATGCTGCTGGTCAAAAAATTTCTCATGTCCTCATCACCATAAATTGAAATAAGGTCTTGTTTAGTGAGGCAAACTTGATCTCTCAAACCCTATATTTAAAAACATCATAAACAGGAAAGCACCCTACTCTTGTGTCATCTCAAAACTTTATCATCTTATCAGGGTAAATCATCGGCTTCGCATTTAATATGGATATGCCTATGATATTTTGATTTTCAAGTGTGCATTGAAAAATAGTAGTAATAATAATAGGGTTAACCCTTTCATTTCCTTTTCTCCTTAGTGTGTGTGTAACTGAAAGCTTGCCGCTTTTTATTCTTACTTTGCTACAGTTTCATTTCATTCACTTCTTTTCATTCTTTCAAGTCTCGTTTTACTCGTTCATTGAGAGATTGCTTTATTCCTTTTTGTCGCATTTACGTATTATGTGTATCAAGCTAATCATAATCAATGATCTTCGATTGGTTTCATGATGCTGTGTGTTTTCAACAGACGTGGTAATGGATGGTTAAACACTGGGAAGTTGTAAAAGAGAGAATAATGAAAAATCTCTGGCTTGTGAAGCTTTCTTTCAATTGTATCAGCTTCGCTAATGATATCCTTTATCCTTTCATAATATATCCTTTCACATTTCATATTTGTCAATATACAATAAACAATACAATTGTAATAATGGTCATTTGGTGTGATTATGACTATGTATTATTTTTTGTTATTATTGTTCCGTTGGTTTGATACTTGATTTTCTTTGGATGGGTGCGCAAGTAACAATATAGCTTGCATTGTGTGTGTGACGAAGATGAGGCAATGATGATCATGATTACTGTGTGTACGGCAATTGATGAAAGCTTTTTTTGCTTTATATATATTGTTGCAACAGTAAAAGAACAGAAGCAGCAATTTGTCAAAATGTGGGATGGTTAGACAAAAGAATAAGGAAAGGGAAACTGAAAGGAAGCATATTGCATGTCATCGTGTCGTGTTGTTTGTCTTGTTTTTTCTCGCCTTTTCACGGTGCCGGCCCTTAAATAAATTTTAGCCAGTATACTTTACATGAAAGTAAAGTAAGGAGAAAATTAGACGTAGATAGATACTTCAAGGCAGCTGAATTTATATTTATTGGGAGCATAAATTAACAAATGGTTACATTTACTCTGATAATGAGAAGTGAAAAAATCGTCGTGTGAAAAGTCCTTTATTTTTCCTTACTTTAATTTGGTGTTCTTTTGTGAACCATGATTTTCAACAAATCAAGTAAAAGAAGACATGAGCCACGCTTCAGTTGCTTTTACCAATATTTCTTTGGGCATTATACTATCCAATCTAAATGAAGAAATCACTTTCACATTTATTTTTTGTAAAGAAATAAGTAATGGCTGCTTGCATATCATATCATACTTACTCTGATCAAGGTAAAAGTAATATGGAAAGTCAGGGCTGTTGCTTATTGTTTACTGTTGTTGACTTTTCATGTTGGAATTATTAACTTATATAATAAAAAGGAAAGGAAAAACTTGATGAAAGCTCTACTAGATGACGAGACAAGTATCAGTGTTTACAATTCGTTGCGCTTTATATAGGTATATGTGTTTAGAAAACTAATTCATACATGTATAATGGAAACACAACGTCGTATCGTGTTGATGACGGTGACGCAGTATTCAATTTTAAATCTTAATTTATGCCTCTGGATCAGGTAAATCAAAAGTTAATCTAGTAGTTTTTGAAAATTTGCTTCAAAAACTCATGCAGAGTGTTTGAAGACGAGAAGATAAAACAAACAAAAATGTAAACTTGGCGTTTTATGCATCTGTACTAAACAGTAAAGTTACACACTTTTCGTAGCGTATAGACATTTTAAAAATGGAAAAGAAAGAAGGGGTTTATAAGATTGACGATTAAATAATTCAATTTCTGAAATGATCTGCCTGATTATGACAGTAGAATGACAAAATAGATTTACCCTGTTCATTGCCAAGTAATAGGAAAAGGAAGTTATTAATTATGATTTTACTCAGGTTCCTGCAAGCATAACATTAAAGACATTGTATCTCACTGCTTTGTATAATTTTCATCTAATAAACCCCATGTATTTTTCATTTTGTGTTTCAAGTTTGGAAAAAGGATTTAAACATAATGAGATCCTGATTAAGTATTATGCATGTTTACGCTGACAATGATATGGTAAAAAAGGCTTGAAAGAAAATTCTTACAAAAGAATTGACTGATGATGTTTATGATGAGATAATAGGAAAGAGATTGCATTCATTTTAGTTTTTAGAGGGTAAAATGTTTTCTAGTTAAAATGTTTTTGTCAATGGGTGGCCCAGTAGGAGCAAATAAAATTGGAAGATTGGTTATTAGGAGCAGGTTACAAAAAGTATTAAAAATTGTGAAGGTTCATATTCCAGATAGAAATTTGTCTCTTGATAATCGGAAAGCAAACCAGGATAATGAAGTTGAGATCAGGCATTACACAAAGAGTTTTGATTGTTTGAAAAATTGTATTTTGTAGCAGAAGTGTAGCTAGCTAAAATGAACTACAATGTAGGTGGATTAGTTGAAGCTGTCACCCGCAGCTGCTTTCCCTAATTACTCCCTAATTTACCAGAAATATTCATTACTGTGTAGCTTGTTGACATTTAGTTGAGTTACTACGATATAAAGCAAACAGTGGAGAATGAAAAAATGGCTGATAATAAGACCGAATAGCGAAGATATAAATTTAATGCCATCAATTTTTTAGCCAAAAAACGTGCAATAAATGTAGGAATCAATCTATTTAAAACATGTCTAATTTTAATTTAGTTTGTTTTTCCTGAATGACATGTCACTTTAGTTTATCTTTTATGTACACAAATCTTATTGACTAAGATTCATAGTGTGTATGGATGGATCATTTCATTATCCATAATATTTTTAATGTACTCTTGTTCTAGAGAGAAACGTTACGACTAACTTTGAATTGAATTAAATATCTAAAACTTATAGACCGTGTGAACTAAACATAATGATATTTCATTAATAAAATGCTTCCAATTACTAAGTACTAATCCGACCGCATACACAGTCCAATAATACATTTTTTCTCAAAAAAATGAAACATCATTTCAATTTGTATGTATCCAATAGGCTTTCACACGCAATACAATTTTCAACTTTGTGCATTTCATAAAGAATAGTTTACCCCACACCATGATTAAAATTGATGATTGAATGTGCTCAAGTATCTACACATGACCAATTTTTGTACCAGCAAACTGAAATACGAGACATGAATTTGTACTGACTGAAGTAATAATAAATATTAGAAAGAAATGTACAGTGGTAATCCAACGGTAATCCAAAATAACGTACCTATAAGTATCTTCTTTTTAAAACGTAAATCTACTAGGAATATTTGCTACAGTATGATTATTACAGCAATAACGACGTGGCGTCAAGAAAGGCTTAAGGGAGGAAGCCAGGGGACATCATGTAAGCTAAAGGAAAAGTAAATAGTGGACGACGTGGCGAGAGATACTCCTTTTGACAAGAGAGCTCTTGGACTCGTGTCTCGGCTTATTACCGCTGCAGCTTCCAAATCTGTGCGATTCTCAAATACAATTCGAAGCTAATGTTGTAGAAGAAAAGTAGCGACTGGGTGGTGATGGAGTGGCGGATAGGTTTTGTTGTACGTAGTTTATTGACGCAAAGATTTAATAACATGATGAGTGTCGTGTGTCCAACATTACCTTTCATTGAGTCGACTTTATTGGAAAATTTTGATTTTATTCTAAAACTCTCATTTTATTGTATAGCTTCATGAATATAAAACCAAAACCTTTAAAACTTTATTAAATAGGGCAATATATTTGCTTGGCTAAAGAGAGTGATGAAAAGAGGAAAAGACCAATAATTTGAGAAAATCATTTTCACTCTCATCTGATATGTTTACTGACCATGATGTTTACTCAAGCAGGCATTTAATTATGCGCCGGAGACTGTTTCCCGCTCTTTGTATACATGATTAAAGAGCAGAGAAAGCGATATATAAATACATATATTATGGATATCGTATACACACGTGGTTGACTGTATTAAATTGTTTGATGCTTACACAAGCCGAAATTACATTAGAAGCTGTCACTTGTTCAATAATAATGGTTTTATCGTGATAGCAGAGTTAGCGGCATAAATCGAATGGAAATGTCAATAAACAGACAAAGACCAGAGAGAGAAAGAGAGAAAATGAGGGAGTGTAAGATATCAGCGAATCCTGGAGTAAATCATTCTTTAATGATGACTAAATTAGCTAGGAATACACCTGGCACAATAATATTACCTATCTATACACTGATAATAAATTGAATTTATATTGGAATTAGTGAGTGTGCTTGCACATGTGCTTTCATTTGCTCAAGCTTCCAGAAATAGCTGGGTTGAAATTGGTGGTGGTGGGGTAGATGATAAAGAAAGATTACAAACTCCGAGTTTTCCGATTAGGCAAAGTTAAAGACACAAATGATTCACGGAGGTGTAGGCTGGATGAATGTAGCAAATTATTTATTCAAGGGAGAACTTTCATTCGTTTGTGCTTAAAATCACTAAATTAACCGGTGGGATATTACGTAGTAGAGTCTCTGCTTGATAAACCTGTATGCTCGGGATGAAAGAGGAGCTGGAATGTATTTACCTTTTCTTTTATTTTGGTTTCATTTCTCTTAATTGTTTTGTATTCGTGAATTTTCTCACAGAGAGAAGCTTAACACAATAACTTACCTTTTTGTTTGAACTGCCTCAAGCATACTAAAGAGCATGAATGAAGTATTTTAATTAAACTCTCATCAGCATCCCATATATCCTTTAGAAAGGAAGCAGGAATTGCTTGAGCACTATTTAAAACTATGAAAAATTAAGTATTTATGTATAGAGAGAAGTTTTCATGAAAGGCATTTTGGCATCATGAAGTCAAATGAGATGTAATTAAATTTAAGCTTGAGCTATTCTAAAGGAAACAAGGCAAATTTACTCGACTTTGCACGATGAACAATATTTAGGAAAAACTTATTAAAATTTATTAAATATGATTAAATTACTTAGGATGGAGAAAGCAATGAAGGGGGAACTTGAGACAGCTAATAAAGAAGTTTGTCAATTAAATCAGGGAAAATGATTGCTTAATTTGTTGAGGAAACTTTGTAGAAAAAAGTTTATGAATGAATGGAAAGTCTTTTTTCAGTCTGTCATTAAGATGTGTGTGAAGCTATCTAAAAATAATAAGCATGTCCAATTTTTATTTGAAGAGGGTAAAACAGAAGGGCTAATCTGAGATTATGAATATCCACAACACCCTTTCTTGGTAGTAGGAAAATACACGACTTGTCCTTAACTTGCAACCTGTCTCCTTTATTGAAGACGACAGGTAACAAGAACACAAACCCTTTCTCTTTAATTTTGTATTGATATTGTGCAGTGGATGAGAAAATTTATCTGACAAATTGATGTCTCGGCTCATCTTGTAGTCATCAACCACGTGACACTTTAACTTTATTACCTAGAAAGTGGTTGCTTTGAGCAAAGTTCAAAATAATTTAATGACGCGAGATGATTCCCTTAAGCTTTATGTTACTGACGACTTCATTAATATCTCTGGCGTTTTGTTTTTAAACCATTTTGAAGTATCATCTTCAAGGTCTTTTTGTGTGATTAAAAAGTGCTTAAAAACAAAATGTGATTAAGAAAAGGCTCTTACATGCATTAGTATTACGGACGGACGGGTTCCAATCATTTTTACAATGCTGAGTTGTTTTCGTAGAACTGGTAAGAAAAATAATGGCTATTAAATAAATGTTGTTGAAATAACCTCAAAATTAAAGATCTTATCTTTTTGTTTTTCATTCTTTAGTGGGGACTTAAGGTGACTTATGTAAATACCAAAATGGGAAACCTTCCAGTAAGGGTTTGTTTTTCAAAGCTAATAAACTAAAAATACTTTTGTATAATGCAAAGAAAATTGACATAATTTGAAGAATAATTTAGATTAAGGAGCATCATTAATAAAATCCTTCTTAAATGTCTAGACACATTTAGGCTGATACTTGAAATCACCAATTCGATTAGATGGAGTAAATAGAAACTCTCATTCCCTTTATTCAATTTGCCCCAAAATACTTTTGATAATCGAGTTCCTAAAGCTTTGTTTTTTATAATGAAATATTTAATCCTCTATATCGAAGTAATGCCTAAATGAATGGTACCTAAAATTATCCTCCTAATAATATAACCAATATTATTGTCATTTTTAAATCCAACTAATTAAAATTGTTGTGACCTTTCATTTTTCATCCCTTCTTTAAATGAATGGAACTTCCTAATTTTTATTGAATGTAGAAGCTATATTCATTGTTAAGTCTACCGTGATGTTATAAAGTGTAATGGTAAATACTCGCGCTGTCGATTTACAACGTTTGGAAAGTTTCATTTAATTCTGTGACATAGATTGAATTCATAAAGAACATATAATAATGATGATGGCTTTTAGTATCTTATTGAATCATGTATATCTAAAAAATGATGCATAATAATATATTGACAAAGTTGACAGGGGGTCTCCATGTACTGTACGAAAAAGAGGAGACAAAAAGAGGCATTTCAGTTTGAGAAAAGTGCATAGTGGTAAATATTATCAACAGTAATGTATGCTTTCATGCTCAAAATGATGTAAAAAAGTGATGGAACGGTGATAGCCCTCCACCCTTCAGGGGTCCCTTGCCTACTACTGCTTCTGCTTTCTGGCACATAGCTAGATTAGAATACAACTGAATTCAACATTTGAATTATGTATTTTCTGCTTAGCTTTTAGAGATGATGCTGCTGGGGTGGGATATATTATATCATGGGATGGTTATAAATAATTTTTGATACTGTAAACTCTACAAGCATGCTTCCCGTTCAATTCCATTCTCAGGCTCGGGCTCAACCCTGTATGTAACCACCACCACAAGTTACGCCAAGTCGAAAAGCCCGAGAGACTGATTAACCTTAACGAGCTAAAATGCGTGGATCCACGCTAATTATTATCTTGTACACAAAAAACGACATAGCCAACAACAAGATAATAATCATAATGGTGATGATGATCTTGTCGTGTACCAAAAATCTCATAGCATGACCAGTGGACCAGGAAATGAATGGATTGGATGGTTGTTGGGATCCCTATTCTTACGACAAAACTTTTTTGATGACTAGACAAGAAGAATGAAGAGACAACATATGCATGCAAAGCATCATCATTCACCTTCCAACAACTGACTAGACAACAGTCACAAGAATTTATACGATACGACTTTTAGTCTCATTTACACCACTTATTACTTCATCAGCTCATCACCTTACCTTACCTCATCAACACAATCTCAGGGTCTCCAGAGTAGTCCTTTGGTTTTTTCACTTTTCATACTATCAAAATACTAAACCTTTTTTGACATGTTGTTAATGAGAACCTTTTTGTGACCCTTTGTGCAAATTACTTTTTAAGCTGGTGATTAAATACTTTTACACATTTTACTTAAATTATTTTTTAAATTAGTTCTCAGATCGAAAGTTGCTTTCATGTTGAAAACATGTAACTGAAAAATTCCTCCGGGGAAGAATAGTCACGCAACTAAACGATTAGTTTGAGCAAACAAACTCCACATATCAGTGTTAATTAATAAATAAATAAATTATTAATTACATTTTACTGGAATTCCTAACATCAGTTTAAGTAATCATTACAAACAAGCTTCGGAAAGGAATAAAACCTATGGCTAATGAAACAGTTCAACAGTTTGTTTTCTCTTAACTTTATTTAAATTACAACTCCCATGTTTTGCTGATGGGACAAAGTGGACTGAGAGTTTGTGGACTATGTGGAGTGAGTGAACTCTTTCGGAGTAAACTCATTTGCACGTTATTACTTTCAGTGAACATTGGTATATGTTTCTCATCGTATAGGCACATTTGTATCCATCTCGGCGTACAGCCAGAAAGTTGACAAGTGCGAATCGTAAAAGTGTTTGTAGCCTACGGGAAAAGTAAATAGTGACTCATTCTTTTGTATTCCATAAAGCAATCTCTGTAGTTGTTGAACGTATAGCCAGAAAGTTGACAAGTGCGAATCGTAAAAGTGTTTGTAGCCTACGGGAAAAGTAAATAGTGACTCATTCTTTTGTATTCCATAAAGCAATCTCTGTAGTTGTTGAAGTAACGTAAATTTGCTGTGACGGTGATGCTTACCATGACTTTGCCTGTTCTTTTAAGATAATGGCAAGTGCAAGACCTTTACTATGCAAAATTGACATTTTATTATCATTACGTAAGAAAATAATTTTATGAGCAAAAAAAGCTATAAAGGTAAATAACCAACTCTGGAAATTTTTTACTACATACCAAAAAGTACCTGTAATGCAATTTCGTAAGTAATTTAACAGCTAGTTATAATCAGTTTCGTGTGTGTGGCCTGCCAGACTTTCAAAGTGTTAAATGAATATTTTCATGCGTAAACGGAGAGTGAAATAAAACTTGTTAAATTTTTTAATGCGTTGCTGAGAATTCCGTTACTGGCTTAATTAGCGATGTAAGTGAAACTTCACAGACCTTGTGCAGGGTTGTGCTTATAATCTCCAACAGGTTATTAGCTAAAAACAATAACAATACGAAACTGACAATTTTCAATGTTCACACATTATTCATCTCATGCTCATACTTTCCTCCACCTAATCTTCTGAAGCGGATAAACAAAGAAATATTTTACTTACTCAAGAGCTTACGTTGGCTGTCTCTTGGTCGTTGATGATGTTGTCAACAGGTAAAATCTTTTTCAGCTCATTCATAACAAAAAGAGACAGTGAGATTCATTGACCCACACGTATAAAGTTTACTGACGGAGACGCCGTATTCCTATTACCTGACTACCTTACTCCATTTGGATTCTAGGAACCTCTCATTACTAATCTTCTTGCAAGCTGGAGAAAAACCATTTTATATTAATAATATCATTATTAATGCGTATTCGCTTAAACTATTTTACAATTTGTATTAAATTAGGCCGAGGTGATTAGACTGATATTTTAAAAAGTTTGCATTCAAGAAGTAACATTTTTAACGAACTATATTTTGGACCTCTCATAAAACTTGGTTTGTTTTGCAATTAAATATTATACTACCTTATCAGAGCGTATATCAAATTCAATTTCTGCGTAAAATTGAAACGAAATTGGTCAAACGATTGCTAATAATTTACATAATATTAATATTATCTATCTTATTAAAGCTTGCTGGGAGGCTTCGTATGAGATAAAAAATTGTAGAATTAATATTAAGTATGTACATCTTATGTCTATAAGAAAAACAAACAATATTTTTTGATATAGTAATAAACACTGCATAATATGAGAAAGGATTAATGGGTTTATATTGATAAAATTTTAGCCGGTCTTCAGAATATCTTCTCTTTACGTGTAATCATATTTACAAATGAATAATAATAAAAAGTGTCAGAGACAAGTACACGTTACAATACAGATAGGGAAAGTATAAAGATAGGGAAGAATGAGCGTGAAGAATTGATTGCATGCAAAACTTTTTAGTTGTATTTGGTAATAAGATGAAATGTACATTTTATAGTTTGCATTTTGTATTCATCAACCTAATCATATTGTAATATATATCGGGATAACTTAAGTAATAATAAATAATAAGTTCATTTTTTGAATAAGAATTGTAAACATATGCACGACAACTTTAGGGAGAAATAACTGATCGAGCTAAAGTTAATAAAACAATACGTTTCCTGTCGGATTATATTTTTTTCTAGAGAATGAAAGGTATGTCGTGAGTGAATGATGAGATGGAAAAGTATTACTTACATGCACACAAATAATCAAATAATATAATAACAATAACCAATAGCTTTGTACAAGTTAGGATTTTGTGTGTCTTATCCTAATCAGAGTAGATTACCAATGTAATAAACAAATTGGACATACACCTATTTTCATTTCCCCTTTCCCTCTATCTAATAAATGCAGTAATAGTTTTAATAATACCTATAACTTGATAAACTCTGGTCTGGTACCATTATCAGTACTCAACCTGGGCATAAAAAGAGGAAAGTAATTAGTACGATCGAGTTGAGTGTCCCTCCATTATAAAAATAAGATTGAAAATAGTAGACGGTTATACAAATACACTTAACAGAACGGTAAGGGACTGTCCGAATAATATTTGTTTGTGTATTGATTAACGGAAAAGTGAAGGAAACGAGAGTTTACTGACTCAGTGAATTTTATATTTGCTGAAGTACACAAACAAAAAGTATTTAGTAGTGTAGCCAGTACACTAGGGTTTACTACTTGTACTAATAGGGAAATAAGATAAATAATTATTAAATAATTACAATCAATATTAATCATATTATTAGTAGTTGAAACTAAGAAAAAAGTAGTCAATATGATGTTAAGTCAGAATCAACAACAGTCAAGCGTTGGCAGTGCTACATGTCCGACATCAGTGGCTGATCTCACACCCTACTCCACGCACAACAATACCTATACGTTTTGTGGAGGGAGCTACGACGTTGCTCAATTACTCCACTGCTGGACATTTTACCACCAGCCTAACCGTAAAAAGCAACGACAGTGACAGTGAAGACATAAAATCAAAGGATAACATGATTAAGTCATCAACTGTACTTTACTCACCTCAGCAATCACCTACCAGGCCGCAATCCATCTCGCCCCCATCAGAATTGTTGATGAGGAGAAAACTTTCTGCATCTGCTTCCCCACCTTCATCATCGTCTCCCTCTAACAGAGGACGAATCTGTGTATTCAAGCATTGAAAAGTTGCTTGCGTCTTCGTCACCATCAGGCACCGGCAAAGGTGGAAAACTGCTAAATAGCGAAGGTAAAATAATATTTTTCCAATTCTCACCTTTTATGATTACTTTTAAAAACTAATTAAGAGTTGTCAAGATTTACACACAAGTATAAATGACATGCTTTACATTCAGTACATGTTCGTTGGGTCCATTGTAACCAAAAGTCACATTTCATACTTTTGTTATAGTTTGGTGAATGGGGGAATCAAAGGTTCTTACTATGCGAAATAGAACTTTTTTGGAATGAAAAACAATGGGAATGTCTCAATTTGCCTCGGAATATAATACATTAGCTAGCATAAAATAACTTAATATGCATCCTATTTTTACGCTTTCCTCCTCATAATTGTTTGTAACTCAACGTAATTGAATAATTACATTTATTTTTTGTATCTTAATGAGATAATTTGTACGTGACACTAATTATAAACCTTTTCTTTTACACTGTACATACGGTGCGGTGTAAGCATAAATTCATGCTATGAATATTAATTTCTATGTTATGGTGTTACTTTTTTACTGTTGGCAAGTCATAAATTCTTTCCCCTGGGTTCTTTTTGATAATGTCACTAAACAAATAGATATAACCCAGCTTTTGAATGCAATGGAGAAAAATGCATCAGATTATTACATCATCAAAATTAAGAATGTAAGGTAGATGAGCTGTTAAATAAACAACAAACCTTATCATAATCGATTTGAAAATTACCAGGAATGATAAAATTTAGGGCACTGATTCAAGACTGGTCGTTGACTGCATTTTATAATTATTTTGAGAATGAATCATTTTGCATACAAACAAACATAGAATAATAATGCAAAGTGTAAAGTTTTAAAATAATGTTTGATTGCGCTCTTCATTATAAAATATACTTACTTAAATTAAGACGAACTAGTAAAAAAATTAACAACAAGATTGCGTTAATTTAACTTCGAGCCATTAGTATAATATCAGTTTATTATTTTTTAAAACCGGATAAATGCACCTTATACCTTCATTATTAAGTAATTACTTTTCAGTTTAAATGCTAATTGATTTTCTTGGAAATTTCATTACATTAATTAAATTTTTCCCTTGAGAACTTATTAAAATATTTATTATTGAGTATAATAAAAGTAGAAAATGTTCTGTGTTAGTGGCTGAACATTCCTCATTAGTAAAAAAGCTAACATTAAAAACAGTTTTAATTCATGGATTCATTTATGTGAATGTGGGTTTTACTTGTTTTAGCAGAGAGTTTTGAAATCATGAGTTATTGAGTTATCACTGGGGTTCCTTGTAGTGTACATTTTTTATAATTAAAACAAGACCAACGAGTCGTGTCCAAGAAAAAATGTAATGCATTGAAGTAGGCGGTTCCCAAAGCCAACCTTCAAAAATGTAAGTAGCAAAGGCTTTTCTACTTTTAGATGGCAATAAAAGTGAAAGGGTGATCAAATATTTTGCACAATAGCATTAAATATGCCGTATGAATATTAAATACGGCTATTAAAACCGTATGTTATACAATGAGTTTATTAAAAACAAAATTTGGGATGTGTCTTAATTTTCTCTCACACACATGGAGATGCGATCAAACAATAAATATTAAACTTACAATAAAATAAGAACAAATGTCTTTATAAAAACTGGAACATTGTAGTGGTAGTGAAAGCGTGTAGCGGAGACAAAATTAGTGTAAGTTCCGCTCATTATTTTATCTATCAATTTTATCTGTCCTGAAACTCTCCTCTTTTAAAAACTTTGTTACTCCCTATTGCTGATAATAATGATGATGACTGTGGGAGCAGGAACTGGAGACAGAGAAGGGGAGCAGAGAAGGATTTGTATTGTAGCAAATAAAAAAGTTACCCTTTTTCAACAATAAAAGTTGTATTTGAACTTTGTTACTTGTTATTGCTGATAATAATGATGATGACTGTGGGAGCAGGAACTGGAGACAGAGAAGGGGAGCAGAGAAGGATTTGTATTGTAGCAAATAAAAAAGTTACCCTTTTTCATCAATAAAAGTTGTATTTGTATTGCATGCAACGAATGATGCAAGTCGCATACATATTTATTCGAAAACAAAGGAGAAACTGGATGTATTACTCATGACGAGCACGTGCCATCTAAAACGCTTGATTACAATTCAACAAAATCCAGTATCACTAATTAAACCTCCAACATGGAATAGGAAAAAATAGGCATCGAACAAGTTAAGCCATAGTTGAAAAGGTATTACACGATGTTTATTAGGGTTTTATACTTCCCAAAGTGATCTAATAGCTTAAAAATATTACAAAGTTTAAAAACTAAAGCTATCGTTGGATGTAAGTCAAGTTTCATTTAGATTCTTTACAATTTTTTTGTATCAATTGAGCTAATATTTTATAACCGCTTTTGATTACTCCACTGTGTAAAAATACATATATGGGAACATACATTTTCAAAGGGAAGGAATTATTAGTGGACGCATGTCATGTATTCATATACACGTGCTGTCGTAGATCATTGATCAATGGAAATGCATATTACATATCAATTATGGTTTATTAGCATCATTCATTAAAAGTTACTTATGAGTAATAAAGAAATGTAATTTTCATCTAATTGCTGCTGATTTGATTTTTGAAAAGCGAATTGAAAGTTCACAAAAAATTAACCTAATTTACATTTTTACAACTTCAATAATCAAAATGATTTATTCAATTATTTTTCTAAATTCGTACAGAACCCTATAAAGAAGAAAAAATGGACAAGAGTCAAGTAACACTTGTTAATTTTCAAAATGATGCGTCTGATTACAAGTCTTCAAAGATTTGGAAGTCTAAATTCACGGAATCAGAAGAGATGGAAGTTACCAGGATCAAAAAAGCTAAGGTAAGAACAGGAAGCTTGATGAAGGAAATGCAATTGATAAATGTTCCACTACAACGTTATACATGCAAATGATGAAATAATACAAAAAACTAAAATCTAATTATTTCAGAAAGGAAATTATGACAGACTTTCACCAGAGAGTGAAACGACTCACAATTATAGCAGCCCAAAGTTGAAGCCAGGACCTTTGTCAAAGGGCATAATGGAGCAGGAAGAGTTGAATAGCAAAAAACGGAAACGTGGAGTAGAATCTAACCATCATGGTATTTCCCAATCATCGCCAAGATTGACAAAGTTATGTGACGTTGAAAAATCAAAAGAGACAAAAGGACAAAAAAGTCGTTGATATGAATTCAGAAATAGACAAGAATCATTCCGAGTTGCTTACAAAAAACGGAAATAAAAGTTTCACAGAAGAGAAGCAGGAAATAGAAAAAAGCGACTCAAAGTATCCGATAATGACGCTCCCAAGACCTAATATGAAAGTAGCTTTGGAAGAAAACGAGGATGCGGAGATTGATGTAAATGATGAACAAGATGAAAGAGAAGATGATTCTCAACATCATGGACCTTTAGATCATTTAGATGAATTAAATGACCACCCACAACAGCAACAGTATTCACACTCTCTCGAGTTTGCATTTAGATGAGTCAGGACAACCCACGAGAAAGTTACGACGAAGCAGAACTACTTTCACAACATTTCAACTCCATCAATTAGAGCGAGCTTTTGACAAGACCCAGTATCCGGATGTCTTCACCCGCGAAGAACTTGCTCTCAGGCTAGACCTAAGCGAGGCGCGTGTTCAGGCAAGTCCTTTTAAAATCAAATTTAGGCAGCACTTTACAGACTTTGCAATTAACTTATAATATTTCATCATTACTTATACATAATATGCACAAATGCGCATTTTGTTTTTCATTTGATCCCATTCCAATATAATCAAAATGTCTGGAATTTCAAAATGCTTCATATAATAATAGATAAACCTTCATAATATCTGGCTAATATGACAAAACAGCATGAAAAGAGATAAAGATCAAAGGTTTGATCTACTTTTTAACCTGTCTTTCATTTTCCTGCTTTTATACTTGAATTATTTTTTAAAGATCTTATGTTTTTTAATGAGGAAAAAAGACACTAGTAAAATTTGTTGTAATTTTTTAAAAAGATATTACAATTCACTAATACGTAGAACTTTAAATTGTTTCCAATTTTATGGTGCATCAGAAAAAAGGATCATTCACAGCAAAAACACCATACGTAAAGGGAATAATGATTCTTTATGAAATTTTATATGGTATGATATGGATATCAACGCATTAAAAGGATTCTAAATTGTATTTTAAAATCAAAAAGTTTTTCTTATTTTTGTAGACGCAAAAATGACTTTGTCAGTGCAGGAAGTGTCTGGTATTAACTCATTTGATATGGTCTACGCGTGTATCAATTTATATGTTCTTAGGTTAGAATTTATTAATGTAAAGTTTTTAAAAATCAAGTTTTGTAAAAAAAATGCTCTCTCGTGCTTTTCATTTGGGTGTTCCATTTATTTCGTAGCAAACAAGTCAAATTAGGTGTACATGGACAAAAGGAAATGGAATACAATGTGTTCAGCAAAGCAAAATGAATGTGAAATTGATGAAATTGAGATTAATAACGGGAAACGAGAAAATGTATACGCGTTCCAAAGAGTTTTATTGCTAATTTTCTTCATTCCGTTTTTTGATTACCCTTTATTTGAGGACAATTAAATTACTTTACAAGAAAAAAGTCATATTCCTATCAACAAATTAAAGCAGTTTATACATAATAACACAGGGGGAATAAAGAATAAAAAATGAAGCATTCTTGAAACAAACTAGTAAAGATGTATTGAAGCGAATCTAACGAGAAAATTGTTTATAATGGGGATGATTTATAATAATGACGAAAGAGTGGAAGGGGTAATGACACTTTTCTATTGTAAAGCTATATATAACAAAGTCATTAGCCATAATTCGAGTAAATTACCGACGACACTCGACTTCCACGCAATAAAGAGGGGAAGTGAAGTACCTATCTTCACACTACCAATGCACTGGCAAAAACACAATCCATAAAGTAAGCAGTTTACGGCAGCCTTAACGGACGAAGACAAAATGCAATGCTCCATCTAGTTATGTGAGGCATTTTATATGATGTGGTTTATTTATGGTTAGACCAAAAATTCTAGGGATGATGTGACCGTATTTGTCTATATATATGCATAATAATATTATATACTCCTTTCGGTTGGAGTTTTTGCCTAAAAGGCTGAAAGGGTTTTAATTTGCTAGCCACCATACACTTGCACTATCCACAAACTAAATTGCAGAAATGTATTAAGTTCACCCATCTGCATAATCAAGTTGAAAATACATAGACCAGAGAGGGAAGACAAGAGATACGCTACTTGAAAAGTAGAAAATTGGGAGAAAATTGTTTCAAAATTTATGAACAAGTTGTCGTATGGCTTATGGTGCTTATTATTATAAGGAACAATGACAAAAGATCCATTTGTTAGGGCATTTCATTTATCTCTCCTCTTTCTTTCTCTCACTTTTCTCATTTGTTCGTTCGCGCATGAGACGCGAAACGGAAGTAAATAATTTCAGGGTATGTTATAGTAATTGCAAAGTAGCTTTCTCAGTTTGCTACAGCTTTTAAAAGCTGTAATAGCACCAAAAAGTCCTTTAAATAATCATTTCTTTCGTTATTGCAGGTTTGGTTTCAAAATAGGCGAGCAAAATTTCGTAAGCGTGAAAAGAGCTTGGGACCATCATCAAGTTCTGGATCACATGGTATGATGCGAGATGGATCACCTCCTACAGCCCTGTTAAGCGGAGCTTACCCACATTATACACTGGGCCAGTGTTCCCCATCAGATTTATCTTCTCTTAGGGGTGCTAATCCCCACCATCCCCATGTAGGAGGTTCTCCTACAGGAATCACAACACACGCACTTGGTCACAACGGTGGAACAGTGGGAGCAACTTACCCACCGCATGCACTAGGTGGATTGAATGAATTTCTCTGGAACCCAGGTGGTCTTGGTGGACCTATTTCTCATGGCGCACATGGGCTATTCTCCTCTCCTTCGATCCTCTCAGCATTCCCTGCTTTGGCGGCAGCTGGATGGTCACCCAAATCTGCTTCCCCATTAGCTGCCTCCATTTTTGCCCAATACATGATGGCTAGCAATTCACCTGTATTTCCCTTTGACCTGTCAGCAAAGTCTGCAAATTCTTCTTCTGATCGTTGTGCTAATCTCAGTCCAAGCAACCGGTCCAGACGTAGTGATTCTTTGTCACCTCCAAGCCAAAACTCGGTTGATTTTACAGAAAGATCAGAGCGAAATGGAGATGTTGAAGGTAAAAGCAGTCCTAGTTTGGAAGATGAAGCAATTGATCTGGTGAAAGCTCCATCTAGATTAGTTCCCTTAGACAATTCTTCTAATATGCCCAGTGACACCGGTTACGGGCTAACTTTTCATGGAAAATTCGACAACGGTAGTCGACAAGAAAGCATCAGTATTTTGAGGGAACGAGCTGCAAAGCATTTAGCTAACGGTCTCAGTTCAGTAGTCAAAAATTAAATATACAAACATTGTACTGTTTGAACGCGGATTTTTAAATTTCATAAATGAATATTTAGACATTTAGCATGGATTATATAATATAGCTTATTTAAAATGTTCCATATTCAGTCATTTTATTATTAATGAAAAGTTAAGATTCATAAGTAAATTGTTTTGCAAAACTTCAAAAAATTTTTTGAAACATCTGTAGACTTGAAAACTTGTGTAATTTATTAATATATTAATATAATAGCCGTTAGGATTGCTTTTTTGGTTATTTTTAGCCATTAAATATATCTTATATTTTGCTGTGATTTAAAACAATTTTATATTATAAGGCATGAGATTTTTGTATGTATGCATGTAAGCAAGGATTGAAATGTTGGAATCTTGACAATGTAGATATTGTTAAATATTATGTAACAAATTAGTCTTACACTCCTTCGTTGTAACTCGTAAAAAAGTATTATTAAATGAGTAAATTAAAACTTTATTTAAACTCCAAAAAATGTTTCATTGAACCTGACACTTTCAGAATTTCTAAAGATTTGGGGCAAAGTGATACATGTGATTTGGATTTATCATATTCATTTATGCGCAATCAATGTTTGGATCTCACGAAAAAACTAGTATTGATGATGAAAAGTTGATGAAAATAAATAAAATTGAATTTATATCACAACAAAAATTAAAACCACATGAATGCATTCGGTTAATAAATAATCTTGCTGCTTTTGTTTTCACCTTATTTCCCCAATATTGTCAAGCCCTCTTTCCCTTGTTATGCTTTTCCAACTAAAAAAGCCGCTGGGGCTGGTGGCTTTGTGTATTCTACTGTTTTACCACAAAAGATGCTCTTTTTATTGCCTTGTGTACACACAGCTCATAAAACGTAATATCATTTTATTGAGAAATCAGGAATGAGGAGAAAGGCTACCCTGTCTCCCTTTCTCTTCTCTTCAGAGATGCTGGAAAGAGATTTCTATTCAGAAGAAAATGACAATGGGAATGCTTTAGGCTAACACTTCATTTGATATTATTTCAGTAGTAGTCAATATTGCTTTTCACTATCATCATCATACTATTTGCCAGTGAACGACTGTCATCTTTCTGTATTTGATTCGATTGCCACAAGATTTGTCAGAACCTGATTAAAAGAACGTTATATAATATGTTGAGTTATATATAAACAGAAGAAATGTTAGTAAACGACATTATTGGTTTGATACATGCACGTACTTAATATGCTTTACTCATCTTTCTATTTACACAAGGAATCGTCTCATCTCTTCATTTTATTATCAGTAAAGCAACTAAAGCAGAAAAGTTTACATAACTCCTTTAGAGGAAAGAAGTCGAAAAATCATACTTTATCTCTATGAACTAGTAGAAGTAGAAAGAATGTAGAAAGCAAAGGAGCATAGCAATATACAAATCTATGTATATCGCTCTGGTTACATAAAGTTTACGGTAGTTGAGCGAATCTAGAGAAATTTTTTCTTTCAATTTCTCCAGCATCATCATCCTTATTCCAATGTAAATACCCGGAGAAGAGAATCTAATAAAAATCAAAATGAGATGACAAATCAAATGATCATTGCAAAAACAGTTCAAGACTCTTTTATGACAAGTTGAAAGACACCTTTAATATAGCTTATTTACACTATTTCTTCAAAAAATAAATAAGGAGAAAAACTTCATACAAAGAGCAGCAGTAGCAGTGGTGGTGGGGATATATTGAATAAAAGAAGGAGTCAAAATGGGAGACAAACGGACCCTATCCGAAGGAACTAAAAAGGGCCAGAAAGGCCATGACATTTCCATAAAATTTTTTGACAGCTTCATTCGTACGATGGACGCATTGAAGAAGTCTTTGGACTCTTTGAAAGAACGAGATCAGGAAATGGATGCAATGGTCAATAATGGAGTTGGCTATGTTGAGGACAAAAAGTTAACGCACGGAATATCCATGGGGGCTATGAATACTGGAGTATATGGAGGAACAGATCTGGTTTATAATCCAAATACAGGGGTAAATAGATATACAAAATCAAATGCCAAAAACATAAATATCTCTGACGATATAAACTCAGCATGGGATCATAATGAGTATGAAAGGAAGAAAAAAAGCAAGGAAATATTAAAAATTCAACTTTCCCTTCTTGTCATCATGTATAATATGTAATTTATTTGTAGGAGTATCTTGTATTGACAAAAATGAGTGAGATAATCAGATATGACTGGACTGGAAAGAAGTTGGGAAGCGTTATGCCATCAAAAAAGTTTACTCGATTCATTTATGTTCCACAATCTGGCAACTTTATTGGATATAATCCTGGAAAGAGTGCAATTTTCATATTGAAAGAGGAATTCAATTTAGCAATGGATACAGTTTCTATTTCAACCAATTGATAAGATTGTCTACAGTGGGAGGAAAACTGCTGAGGATAATAGTTTTGAATTTTTCATTGTCAATAAAGACACGCTTAATGTAAGTTTAAATTGAAAAAATATATATTTCCTGTAATACGGATTTCCAAAATGACAGGAATTAAAATGAAAATCATGTTGAAATCATTGATCCATCACGAAATCCGAATTTAATTAAAAACTAATCCTTTTCATATTTGCAATAAATCTAGAAATATTCCTACAATCCAAGTGGCAATTCAGTGTCTCTTCAGGTCATCTTTCTTCTTAAATATGACAAATATTAATAATTTTTTAATAAACAACTTTGTTCATTTTTAATGCCTGCTTATATAGTACTTGTATTCTCAAAATAAATCTAACCCTTTCCTTTCGGTAAAAATTTAGGAATGCTTGAAAATTGCTGATATTGAAGCAGAGGATGCTTCAATAGAACAGATATGCTTTGATGAGCCCATGGATGATAAGAAACAGTGGATATACATGACATTTAAACAACATTGCACAATCATTGACGCTACAGGAAGATCTCACGGCACAAAGAAGAATTTGCATAGACTCCCAATCACAGCAATTGCTTCGGTTGGTCCATCAGAATTTGTTGTGACAGGGGACTCTGTTGGATTACTGAAAATGTGGGGACCCAGATGGGCGTTCTTAACGGAAATACGCCCCCATACAGCCATGTGCAGTCATTTAATTGAGCATCCTAATGGACGAGCAGTTGTTTCATTTTCCACTGACCAGTCTATATTTGCGTGGAGCTTGGATTCTAAAAGAAAACTGGAAGTTTTGAAGGCACCAGAAATTGTTGAGAGGATCACAATTAACCAAGCGGGAAAGAGTTTTATGGCCATGGGCCCCCGAAAACTTGTTTTGTGGAAAATGGACGTTTTGTTCAGTCCTCTGACTCCAATGAGCTCAACAGTTAGCTTAATAAAGACAACCTGGAATCCGGATTACGCCACAAGAACCATTGTAGCTTCACATGACAATGCCGTTCGATTTCTCAATCCGATAACTGGCAAAATGATCTCAACTGCTTTAGTGAATCCAATGAAGCCAACCCTGACAGATTTTTCATATCTTCCCCAGTATGGGATTTTGTATGTTGCTAAAACACCCCATGATGATATAAACGCTATTGAAATACAATTGTATGATGCTACGGTGAATCCATGTAAGCTCAGGGAAACTTGGCAAGAATCAAAATGGAACAATGTTGGGATAACGGCTATAGCTCTGTATGAGCATTTGCCAAGCTTGCTGTTGCCCGAGAAAACAATGATGTTTGTAGCAGCAAGTTAGTACAGATAATAATTTTTAATTGATGACTTGAATTCACCTAATCTTCAAACCTGATAAAAAGACCAAACATTTCAATAAAAAAATACTTTTGAACAGAAAACAAAGCCAAAGAATCACAGGGTCCAACGACTTTTCTAATTGTTGGAATGCGTGATGGAACAATAGCAAGAATGGATATCAAAACAGGAGACATGGACTACAAAGTCCTGGTATTAAACTTGACGTTTAATTATAGTTTAATCAAAACTAGTTACGTAAAAATTACCTATATAGATTCAGGTTTTAAAAGGTTTTATGTGAATTGAATATAGTGCCATAAAGGGCAAGTCAATGGAATTCGTGTAAATCCTGAAGTCTCTCAATTCGCATCAGTCGGAAGCGAGCCCAGCATCCGTATTTGGAAAATTTATGTATCAGAAGAGGAACTGTTCGTTCCAATATTTGAAATCACATGGAAATTTCCCGTTCACCACGTGGCAGTGGTCCGTGAAGCCATCTGCTTTGCATTAAGCCACCACGAGTCCCCTACCCATAAAATCGCTGTTTTTAACACATTAGACACAGGTAATATTGTTAGAGAAAATGAAGAAAAAACTTTAGAAAAATCATTTCCTTTTTCTCTAATTTCCGCTAATAATAAAAGTTCAACTAAACGCGTCATTATTGTCAAAAAGTTCTAAAAAAGAAAGTTGCTTTACGAAAAAGGAAAAAATTAATTTACCTGTTTAATTAATCAACCGGAGATGATTGAAAGGGGAAATTCTTCTTTTATTTAATAATAATTTTATAATAAAAATACATTTTATGAACATTTACAGAAAGGCACGATCATCGTGCCTCTTTAGGTCATACGAAAGAAGTTTTATCTGTTTCCGGCAGTTTTAATCTGAAATTGTTCTGCTCCGCCTCTCTGGATGAAACCGTTCGAATCTGGAATGATAAATGCGATCTTGTTCGAGTACGGTTTTTTCTTCTTCCGTCTTTATTAAAAAAATAATTGCATTATTTTTAAAATTAATATTTTTTGAACAGCTTTTAGCATTAAATTGGATACCAACATGTGCTGGATTTGGAACTCCACAAGGAGACATATTCGTTGGAATTGGAAATGCCGTTAATTTGATTGCAGCAGATAAATGTAAAAAAATTGTCCAACTGAAACAGTTTACTCGTATTTTGTAAAGAAAAAATCCTAAATAATTGAATACTTATGCAATCTACACAGATTTGCCGATAATTTACCGCAATCGAGCAATGTCAAATAAGTTAACTCCAGGGGTAAAAGAGCCCACCGTGCCCCTCAGTACTCAGCGAACAACTCAAGACCCGAGAATGTACATTGTTTTGGAAGAAGAAGACAAGAACGAAAGGGAAAGGAAGGAGAAAGAAAAGGACAAAGATAAAAAGCGATTCATTCCTCCCGGAGAAAAGAAAGACGAAGAGGAAGACAAAGACATTCGGGTCCCTTTGGTGGGAAGCTTCCGGGAACCTAAGGATTCTCAAAGGGCAAAAGACTACGAAAAGCATAAAATGCTGGATGACGACTTGAAACAGATCATGGAAGGAAATCATCAATTCTCAATCTATGTTCCAGATTTCCACAAAATGACAAAGAAGCAGTTGGATGACTATGGAAAGACTGTTTTCACAGGGGAAGATGGAGATAAGAGGAAACTCTTCGCTTCCGAGTCCCGAGTTGCTGGCGTTGTTGAAATGGAAAGAGTTATGAAAGAACTTGATAATTATGTTGAAGATTAAATAATGTCTGTTCCACATTGCCCCATATTTGTATATGATTAAAATTGAAATGGGCTTCAAGTTTATAGCAAAAAAAGCATTTTATTATGTTTCCTTACTTTCTCCCGTCATTTTGCGTCATCATGGCTTCACTTCCCGTCGGTTTGCATCGCGACCTTACATCGCCATCTTGAGCCGCCTTGCAAAAACTTTTTAGTGGAATTGCGCAAGAAAGGAGGTCATCATCTGTTAAAAGTGCATTGATGGGATATTTCTTGTTTTTAGAAGGGCAAAATATAAAAGTAGCGATACAAGAGGAGGATAGGGCAGAAATATAACTTTTTTCTCCATTTCTCTCCAAATCGAAACCATTCCATCTTTTTTTATTACACACAGATCGGGAATAGAGCACCTGACCAAACAATTTTTATTTAAAAAGGGACAGTTAAGGCCCTTCAATCCAGTTTAAATTTATAATTCGGTTAAATATCAAAAAGGTAAGTCATTTGAAAGTTGTTTAAGCATTGACTATTGTAATATTCATTAAATTAAATTATAAGGGAAAAGCTAATAGTAAAGTTGTTTTATTGGAATTAGGTTCCAAGATGATGCGATTTGTGAGCCAGCGATTACAAACAACTTTGAGGGGCAATGCTGCAGTCTTAAATAAAAGTTTCCAGCCAGGTAGATAGATTATTAATTTCCGGAAATGCCCGGACTTGCTAAGTTTTTGAATTCCGGTTTGTTAGCAATACCGTATAATATCACATTAATTATTTTTTTTATTTTTGATAGCTGCAATTGGTGGACAAAGATTTATGTCCCATGAGGTGAAGGAAACGGACGCAGAGTTTGATGCCAGATACGTGGCTTTTTTCAGTAGACCCGACATTGATGGTTGGGAAATTCGCAAGGTACTTCAAATTTATAAGGGAACCGTAGATCTAGATTGTTGATTTGATTTGTTTTAATATTTTTGATCTATTTGATTTCAGGGTATGAACACCTTGATTGGAATGGATTTGGTCCCAGACCCAAAAATCATCATTGCAGCCCTTAAGGCTTGCCGCAAAGTGAATGACTATGCCCTCACAACAAGGTTCCTTGAAGCTATTAAAATGCGCGCTGAGACAAATAAGGATATCTATCCATATGTGATGAACGTAAGGCTTAATTTAATTATTATTGTTGCTAAACATGAATTCGAATTGAATTGTTTTTATCATGTTTGTAATTTTTATTTTCTAATCTGGCATTTACAGCAAATCAGACCTACTTTGGAAGAATTAGGAATCAGTTCTATCGAGGAAATGGGCTATGATAAACCTGAGTTGGCATTGAAAAGTGTGTTTGATGTCCACGGCTAAACTTACAGTCATCATCTATTGTTTCAATAGTTTATCTGTCACACTATCGTAGTTCAATCCGCTGCCATAAACATGGTAATTATATATAGCGTTTTAAAATATATGCATAGATAGTATGTTTCAAAATTATAAAACCATCTCTGAAGATCAATTGATTTGAGAATAAATTGAAAAATTAGTGTTTTACTTGAGAAAAGATCAGTAAATGGGGAAAAATCATTGCCAGTTTGGTGTAAAAAAGTTTTATTTGAATGTAAATAAAGTTCTTTTTGGATTATAACAAAATTCTATTGAAATAGTTTCTACCGTTCGTTATATATCTACAACATTTATTCGTATTTACACAGTGAGGGATAATCATAAAAAACTAAGCAATCATTCGTCATCTATTGCAGTTTACTGCACATTTATGAAGCTCATTAAATTAAATTGGTACAAACACACAAAACTTAGTATTTAGGACGAGGAAGATGATGGAGGTTGACTAGTTCCTTCACTTTCTGCTTTTTCAGCCTTGGCTTTTGCTTCATCTTCTGCAGCCTTATAACGCCAACGCCAGGCATCCATATAACTTTCCGGGTGAATAGGAAGGACACCAACCATGCCTATTATAAATTATTTATCATGTTATTTAAAAAACGGCCAATTAATTGCCTTGAACCCATGCATTAAAAGTTTTCGAACCTAAAAGCTTTGCAACATTTTTTGAAAACACAGCTCCTTCTCCCATCCAATATTTAGTTCGTTCTACATTTAACGAGACAAGTTTCTGATTCGCAGTAATTAAATTGGTACAAACACACAAAACTTAGTATTTAGGACGAGGAAGATGATGGAGGTTGACTAGCTCCTTCACTTTCTGCTTTCTCAGCCTTGGCTTTTGCTTCATCTTCTGCAGCCTTATAACGCCAACGCCAGGCATCCATATAACTTTCCGGGTGAATAGGAAGGACACCGACCATGCCTATTAAAAATTATTTATCATGTTATTAAAACGACCAATTAATTGCCTTAAACCCATTAAAAATTTTCGAACCTAAAAGCTTTGCAACATTTTTTGAAAACACGGCTCCTTCTCCCATCCAATATTTAGTTCGTTCTACATTTAACGAGACAAGTTTCTGATTCGCAGTATTTGGCATTGGGTCATAAGTTCCTAACTGCTCCACAGGATGTGTTTCTACCGGAATATTTTCCTGCAAATAAAAGAAATGCAATAATTTTAGCGAATTTTTACTAACCAATAATGCCAGGTCCACTCTCTCGAGATTATTTAATTAGCAATTAAAATCTTACACTTGTTAAAACGATATGAAAAAAGGGCCGGTTTGAATGTCCTTTCAGCATAAATCTAATATANTTAGCAATTAAAATCTTACACTTGTTAAAACGATATGAAAAAAGGGCCGGTTTGAATGTCCTTTCAGCATAAATCTAATATAAGGTCTCCCTTTGTGGGGGAAAAATCTTCCCCCTCCAATTGAAGGCAATGGCATATCGATAGTTGATAACCAAAATAGATAAGATTGATATTTTGAAGGTTCTGTCGCCAACTGATTGATATTTCCGTTAAAAATAAATTTGCAATCCATGTGCCCACAGCTGTGACTGCGACATACACACTATTTTGTTGCAAAATGCCCCAATCAGTGTACTGAAGACCGGAATTGGGTTTCATGAAATTCAAAAGTCCAATACCCGCGAAAATGGCTTACGTAAAATTGCAGCATGTCCTTCATTTGATCGAGTCCGAGTCAAGGCACAAGTGAAGATCCATTGAATCGGCTTCACTTTTTTGGAAGGGCATTTCTTCGCTGCTGCGTTACTAGTCAAAAGGGTGGGCGGTTTTTAGTTTGGATTTTGTGGTTGAAGTGAACCGACATAAAATCTGTGTAAGAAAATTAATCAGTAAAGGTGCTTAATTAAGTTTATAAAATTTAAATTACGCAATTAAAAAATCGATCAATAAAATAAGCTCAGGAAATAATCTTCAGATTTTGCAAACTGTCACTCATCATGGAGGGGGCAAGTAAGGAGTCTACTGAAATGAAACCGGAAATGGAGAAAACTCGATTTCCTCCCCCTGCTTCGTGGTACAAAACAAACGCCACTTCGGCGAGGGATGACATGTGGGCATATCTTTCCAGAGATTCAATTGTCCTTGTTAAACCAAAAATTACTCACACGCTACTCTTAAATGGTGCTAATGAGGGAACTGAAGTTGTTGGAGAGGATGGAAGTGGAACTAAAGACCCGGGTCGGAAAGATTCGATGGATAGCACTTGGCCAACATTTGAAGTGTTTGGATATCAAAAGGAAGACTATACCTGTCTAGGGTTCTGTCAGTCTCCTTGGGATTTGCTTCCGGTTAAGTCTTCACCTCTTGTTACTGGATGCAGTGGAGGATACATTCGCATTTGGAGTTTGGAAACTGGGAAATGCGTTATGTATCATGATTTACATAGAGATTCAAAAGTAAGTTTGTATTTCATTCATATTTATAATTGAAAAATTATCGTTTTATTTTAACCTTCTAAATAACTGACTTTACCATTTTATTAGGAAGTTGCCATTACTTGCCTGGATTGGTCAGTTCGTAATCCTAATTTGATTTACTCTATGGATGAAGAAGGGAACTTGATTTCTTGGTATATTCCAAAGTCTAAATTACGTAAATTCTCGTTTAATAAAATCCACCCGGTTACCCTTCATGTTTGTCCACATGAAGATAATATCATTGCATTTGGAACCAAGGGTGGCGTTATTTTCATTGCAAAGACTGATCCTGAAGGTAACTGTCAACCATGTACAATAAATATTAAATCATGCTGAACCAATTATATTTAAAGGACCAAATAATATTATTCTACAGGAAATGGAGCTTGTCAGATACTGCACAAAGTGAGACATGACGAAGAAATCGTTGGAACTTTGTGGTGTCCAAAATTAAGAGTGGAGATATTCTAGAACTGATTCGGTTCAAAATGAGTGTGCCGTTTTAGCAACATCAATCCAGTCCATTAAACCTGCAACAATTCGACTTTGGAGCCGGAATGCTGAAGATCGTGGTATTTATAACGTCTGGGAAAAGGAAAAAATTCACTAATCAAAGATTTCGTAACTTTTCACCATTGGCTTGGGTGATTGATCCGAATTCTGGTTCGCCAATGCTTGTTACTTCATCAAAGAATGGAGAAATTGTCGGTTACAATAATGGTATTATAACTCCGGAGTTGATTCATCATGTAAGCTTTCTCATATAAAATAGCTTTCTTTTTGTTCTTTTGTTGATTTTTAAATATGTGTAGACATTCAGATGTGCAATTTTCATGTTGTTTAGATGCACACACACTCCTCTATTTTTGGACTTGTCCAATGCGGTGACATTCTCTGGTCAACTTCATTTGAACCTGTGATTGTTGGATGGAATCTTCGTACTATGATGGTCTCTTGCGTTATTCCAACATTTAAAAGGAATCTGCTCAATTACATCATCCCCAAGCGTGCAGAGTTATCTAGGATTTGGAGGAGTGGATGCTTGCATTCGAGTGGTTGACTTTCATCAAAAATATCCTATGATGAATGCTGTGAAAACTCCAATGGTCTCATATAGAATTAAAAGCAAAATTATGGCTGTAAGTATAATTTTGTAGTCCTGTTTGGTTTCAACAAAATATTCTTATATTGGATTGTGTGTGTATAGTAAAATAGTAAAATGATTTTGTTTATAAACATTTTTATGTAGCTTGCGTGGCATCCATCAAAAGATAACTGGCTTGGATTTGGCACTGATGATGGGGTTCTCGGTTACTTTGAATTAAAGGAGAAGCAGAAAACTTTAATGCAATTTAGTGCTCGAGTAAGTGGCACTGTCTACGCTGTTGACTGGGGTCCATCAGTTTATATGAAGAAAGTAATGGATTCATCTTCACAGCAAGAAGTAAATGATGTAAATCCAGTAAATGACAGCAACAAGGATAACCTATCCTCTTCCTCCTTTTGCCTGTATGCTTGCGGTGGAGGTAAAGTCTTCCTAATTCATCCCTCCAGCAAGGACAACAAGCTCGTCAACGTTGGCAAGATAATCGAAAATACGAACTCCACAGGAGCCCGACTTGGTAATATGGATATTGATGCATCGGAAGCTTGTGTACTTCCTTCAAAAGCAGCAGATATTCGCTGGTCTCCGGATTTCTCTTTGTTTGCCGTTGGATATAACGATGGAAGAGTGGAACTATACACTGCTCCCAACTTGCAGCTAAAGTGTTGGATAAAATGTCACGCTAGAGCAATACAGTTTTTAAATTGGAGATCATTCGACTTTACTCAAGCAACGAAAGAGCGTTGGTTTGCTTCAGCTTCAAACGACGCAACCGTTCGCCTATTCAATTTAGGAGATATCTTTGATCCAGACTTTTTGTCAGATGAGACACAAACTCCAAGGTTAATTATTACCAGTTCTGCTACTCTTCGCAGTCCTAGTGTTGGAGATAGGATTATATCGACTGCGTGGAGCCCTCATGAGCCATCGTTGATTGCCACAGTTTCATATGACAGTACTGCTATTGTTTGGAACATGAAGGATGGTATTCCAATTGCTCGATACATGGGTCATTTGCACAGGCTCGTGGCTTGTGCTTTCCATCCAACAGCCAAGCATAAACTGATTACAGCCAGCGATGAATGTATGTATGATTGCACGGTTCATGTTTGGGATTATCGTGAACATCCGTACTCAGACAAGCCAGTAACTTCTAAACGGTTTACTGACCAAGAGACGGCTCCGATTCATATAAAATCGAAAGAGCAAAAAGAAAAGAACAAAAAAGAAGGAAAGAACAAAATTGAATTGATTGAAGAATCTGTTGCAAGCATAAAGTTGGAGGAAAATGAAGAAGAAGAAACCAAAAAGAATGGAACATCTAGTCATCTCCATGTTAGTGATAAAACTTTAATCAAAGGTCACACCAGTGATTCCGCATCTAAAAAGCAAAGGGGCAATACAAGAAAAAACCGTTCGTCAAAATCTTTGCTTCCGTCTACTGCTAATGTGTTCACAAATTCAAAGCATACTTTAACTGCTGAAATCCGTCACCTTGTCCAGCCTGCTTTTGCTACAAAGGAACAGAATGGGAACTGTTCCGAACCCGCGGAAAGTTCATCATCATTGAAGGAACAAGACTTGTCGATGGTGCATCTAGGACTCTTAGGAAATACTGAACAATGCTCTGATCTCTTGAAAGTTGAATGTAAAATAAAATATTTTTAAGTTTTCCTTATTAACAGTATCTTAATATTAATTAACTTATTCTTTGGCATTTAGGCGAATCTCATGCCCAGAAAGGTGATTGGGAAAAGGCTTGTGTTCTAGCTTCCTGGAAGTCTGATACTGAATTCTTGGAAAGAGCCATCAGATGAAGGACATGTAACTGAAATGATTGTGTATTTAACAAAAACTTTGTCCAAGAACTTGCACATTAAGGCTTGTACTGCGTATGCGGCAAAGCTTATCGATGACGACGAGGTATGTAAAGCGGCAACTTACTTGATGCTCGCCGGAGTTAAAGGATGAGGCATTCAAAGCTCTGATAGACAAAAAACTGTATCGTGACGCTATTGCTATGATGAAAATTCGAACTGTGGAGAAGGATCCTATTAGATCACAGATTATTCAAAAATGGTTGGTGCAGCTTGTGCAAGATGGAAATTTGGAAGTGGCTGCCAAAGTATATTGCTCCATTGGAATGTATGAGGACGCTTTGACATTAATTGAGAAAAGAGATACTCCGTATGCTTGGCAAACTGGAATATATTTGGCTGATAAGTGCGGCAACACTATGAAGTTGGAGTCACTCGGATTCAAATTTGCGATGGATAGCATGATAAAAGCAGAATACGATGAAATCAAAAGAGAACTCAAGACTTATCTCAAATTAAAGGTACTAGAAAACTAAAAAGTGATGAATGCTTCCACTCCGCATTTTTTAAAAACATTGTATAATTCCATTTACTGTTTTTGATGTAGTGGCTTCTTCCGTTGGTTGCCGTCCATGAGGCTATTTTTCACCTTTCTAATCAACTTCGTGATGCTAAAGACGACTCAGTCAGCCGATGTTGCGGCCCAGTTTAATTTAAAAGATGCAGTATTCAAGGGCCAAACCCCTGAAGAAATGGATGGACTCAAACTGAAGGAAACATCTACTCATATGCATTGCTCAGAACCGAGATGATGTAAGTTTTGTAATTATCAATTATAATATCTCACAATCAAAAACAAAATTAATTATTATTATTTCATTTTTTTGTTTGCAAACTTTCAGGCTGAAATGATTATTGCTCGTTCTTTAACTTTAAGTTTATATGAAATTAAATGCGACGAAGAAGAACTGGCTGGAGTCAAGGAAAATGGTCTAAAATTGGCAAATGTTTGGCTAAAAGAGACGGACCCGTTTCGTTTTTCTGCTTATGAAATTGCTCTCAACAAAATGTGAAAATTATAAATTATCCCTGTGAATTGACAGTTTTTCTGGTTAAACTAATTGACGTACGTACCTGATATGTACTACGACTTGTTCCTATAAATCATACTAATTCCAATACTAGGTGTGTTTGTATTACGGTGACAAATGAAATTATGTATTATGTATTTATTTACTTAATGATTGTTTACTTGTTAAACGAAAAATATTTATGCTAAATGTTGATTCATAATATTTTTGTTGTATTAATGAGGACTCTATAATAAATAAAATTAAAAATAAATACGTAATTTCTTATTATTACAAATTCATTATTATTAGTGTCTGTTTTTTCGTCCAGTTTGATGATGATGCTGGCCAGAATGGTGTTGATGACTAATTAGTGTAATATCGTATGCTTTCTTCAACTCCTTTTTCATATAGTTATCCATAAATCTAAAGTCCATTAGCATCTCCTGTATCACTTCTGTCATCAAGGTTGGCCAAATTTTTTCCAGTTTATCAACTTTCTCTACAATCTCAACCCCTGAAAGCATAAGATTTCCAAGTGTTTCAGCTCTCCTTCGTTCAAAAACCGACGCCGCCGAATTGGATGAAGGATCCTCAGCCTCAGGCTGTTCACTTGAATTCCCTTGTTCCTGGTGTTTTTCTTTACTTTCACTATTTCGATTATTGTCGTCCGGAGAAAGTGGTGGCGGGCAATAGACTAAAGCTTCCTTTCCAATTACATCTAAAAGCACTGGATCATCATCCCATGCAGTACAGAAACTCGTGCTACTTCCATGATCGCTTTGTTGGTGTAGAGGGCTATGCACCCTTCCATGATTATTCAATGCCGCATTTGCAGCAAGAAACTTTTGGGGTTTGTCTATGTCA